>MU223637.1:444119-464449 GCA_018584345.1 Thuja plicata | reverse complement strand
TTTCATCAAGATCATCTTCTTCATTTTCACTATCACTATCTTTTCTCATAGTGTTTTTGTGACTTAATTTACTTATTCTCATAGAAGTTTTGAATGCAGACTCTATGTTTGGTAAGACACTATTATCAAATTTATTCATCTCAAATGAAATCAGTCTTCCAATTAAACTCTCTAGAGTAACATTGTTATTTTCTACTTCTCTCATTTCTTGAATGGCACATACTCTAATAGCATAAGTAGGCAGTAAGGTTCTTAGGATTTTACTTACCACTGTATCTTCTTCCAGTACACCTCCAACTCCTTGGATAGCATTGACTACTTTTTTAATTCTTGTGTTGTACTGAGTGATGTTTTCTCCTTCTTTCATTTTGAGATCATCAAACTTTCCTCTAAGGCTTTCTACCTTACGATTTTTTTATCATCTTATCCCATACCTTGATCTTGTCTTTACCTTTCTTCCAATCTAATTGTAGATGCTCCTACCACAAGGATCCATGACCTTTCAAATTTGTACTTGCAATCTTTACCTTTTTCTCTTCTGATACATTCTCATACTCAAAGTATTTTTCCATCTCGGTTATCCAGTTATCAACTCATCAGAATCCAAATCTCCACTATACTCAGGAGGATTAAACTGAGGTGTAGACTTAAAACTTGTCAAATCTCACATGAATCTCTCTTCTTCTTGATCCATCATAGGTGCATGTGCAAATTCTCCTTGCACTTATTCAAATTCATCATCACTAACATCTTCAAGATGTCTTCCTATGTGTTGGGCTATCTCAACAACTTCCAATATTGCAGCCATATGTCTTAGCATATCAGCTAGACCTGGATCTACATTTCCTCCCATGAACCATCTTGAAACCCTCTCTAATTGTAGGTTAGATAAAAATATACTACCCCACAACAATATCAACCAACTTAGGTTAGGGCTTACAAGAAGGAACCTAGATCTCACCTTTGCTCTGATACCACTTGATGTAAGGAAGGTAGGAAGACCAGGGCCCAGGGACTCCAAGCTATCCAAACCAACTTGCAGAACAACACGGAAGCAATAACACAGAAAGGGAGAGAAGAAAAAATAGAACATATGTATTATTTCATCAAAATCATTACATGCCATACTCTAAGGCCTTCCCAGTTTCGGCCATATACATTTAGATGTTTATAGAATAATCTTGATACCTGTGAGGTCATAGACCTTCCATCCAAATCTTCTAGCCCTTAATCTTCTATCTCCTAAACTGATCCTAATCTAAGAATAGAAAACCAAATATATACAAGAGTCCACCAAAGAGGTCAAAACTTAGATCCTAAAGATCCAACATAGGAAACAAAAAAGACCCAAATTTAGGTCCACACACATCCCAATGAGAGATCTCACATTAATTAAAATACAAAAATTAAATGCAGAAGTCGGCTAGAAGATCCAACATCAAAATACAAAACTCAGTCAGAAGACAAATGAGTAATAGGAATAACTCAGTGAAGACCAACTGAGAAACATAAACAACTTGGTAAGAAGGTAACCAAGCAACAATGACAACTTAGTGAAGACCAACTGAGTAGCCAAAACATCCACTGAGACCCATCGGTAAAGAAAGATAGAACAAGTAACTGAGCTCGAGTACCGAGCAAAGCAGTTACCGAGCACTTTACCAAGAAGCCTCCAAAAAGCTACCGAACTAAAGAAAAACATATTTTTGGTTGATTAGGATTTCCAAAGAACCCAAGATGCTCCTACATGAAAAAACATCCAAACTTTCTAAAAAGGCCATGGAATGTGCTAGGATCTCAAATGAAAACTTTTCTATGTTTCTCTAAAATGTTGAGAAAACCTATCATAGAGTTGAATGGGATAATTTATGATGGTATTGGAGGAATTTGGATTGCCTAAAGAATTTTATGGAATAGTTAGTACAATTCTCAAAGATGCCTCTGCCCAAGTAGATGTCACTAAGATACTCACATATTCCTTTCCTTTAGAAAGATCCATTACATAGTGCTTCCCTCTTTCACTAAAACTTTTTGTTATTACGGTTAATGTTATTTATTACTTTCTCAGAGATGAGAGGATATATCCTAAATTTAAAGGTATCACTATTTATAATGGTGAGGATCTTATGAATATCTAGTTTTCTAATGATACATCATTTTTTATCAAAATGGATGAAGATAATTTGGATAATCTTATGTAGAAACTTTATTTTTTTTGTCTTGCTTTAGGGGATAAAATATCCCAAGTTAAATCCAATATATTAAGATGGTCTGAATCTACTACTAATTGATTAAGAAAACATGATTTTCAATGGGGTGGACCTGAATATGCATGTAAGGTACCTTCACATCCCATTTTCTATCAGACCTAACTTAAAGGAAATGTGGTTGTTGATCACAACCAAGATTGAAGAAAAACTTGATAGCTAGCATAAGAAATACTTATCCCTTGGAGGGAGAATACAAGTGTGACAAAAGATGGTTTCTTAATATAGCATTTAGCATGCATCTATTTAGTTATTCACTACTTATTAAATCAATGAAATTTAGAAAAAGATTATAAAATTATTGTGGTTAGATGGTAAGGGTAATAAGAGGAAGAATTGAGTTAAATGGTATTGGTGTTTTATGGAAATAAGGTTTGGTGGTCTAGGATTAAAGGACTTGAGGAAGCAATGGATAGTTTTTGTTTTCAAACAAATTTTTAGGGCCCTTGATGGGGATGAACCCTTGAAAGTTTGAATTATAAATAATATCTATCATATAGTCCCAAAAGGTACTAAAAATGGAAGAGCATGTCTCTCAATGACCTCCATACTTATAGGAAGGTGGTTATTCCCATAAGATCAAGGTTTTCTAGAGTCTATGGAAGGCATGGGACCTTATTAGAGACAAGATCACTAACTATTAATTTATAATAGATAAAGGTAATATTTATGGTTCAAGGTCCATCTAGTAGAACTTGGAACATAAGGGCAATAAGCTTTTCTTATTACAATACTTCTCAACCAAAAAGTGGGCCTCACTTGGCATCAAATGTTTTAAACATATCTTCTATAAAGGAAAGCTCTTGGATTGGGCTACTCTTACCATGAGGCATCATATACCTTAGCCAAATTGGAGGGCTTATACTATTATTAGAGAAGCTTGTAAGGTTTTTAACTTTCATGTCACCTTTTCTAGGGAAGAGGAACACTTTAAATGGGTTGATGGATTCCACTTGTGCAATACTAAAGCCAAAGACATCTAGAAAACTCTTGCCAACAAATTTTCTATCTTTGAAGCATGTTAATAGATCTTGGGATTTATATATTGAAAATCTAATTTTACAAAAGTACTTTCAAAATTTATGGACTAACATCTTGGACCCTAAAAAGGCTTGTTTTAGGTGGTTGATGCTCTTCCAAATGTTGCCACATAAAATGCATAGGTTTTATTTTGAAGAGGGAAACCTTGCCAAATGGATCTTTCCATTAGAATTAATTCCATCATACACTTTTTTCTATTGTCTGCTAAAAAAAGTGGTATATGTTTTGTAATGGATTTCTTGGATAGAATGATAATTATGATAGTATATGTACTGAGATTATTTTTTGAGCAGTTAGAGGCATGATTAAAATGTATTATGTATTTTGGATCTCCTTTACTACTAAGGTTTTATGACACATCTAGAAAGAAATAAATAGTAAGACCTTTAATGGAGTAATAAGAAGAATTTACTAAGTCATAGACAGACTTTGATGTTTCTTCATAGATCAATGTTGGGTTGGAAATTATTAAAACCTGCAAAACAAAATTTGTAAAGAATGTAGCCTAATGTTACTAGTTTGAGAAAACATAAACCAAAATTTCAAAATTTCAAAATTTCAATCAATTTAAAACCTTAGTATATTTTGTCACTAATTTCCTAAGGTCAAAAATCCTTTTGGGTAAAAGCACAATAATCTGTCACCCTTTTACAAAGGAAAAGATTAACATCACCAAAACTGTAAAACTTCAAGGGCATAAAAGTTACATTTCTATTGAGAATTTGAAGATGATGTAAAGTGATGAAATGTGTCAAATAGGATGAATTATATGCCTATAATTTTTTTTAAAAAAATTGAACCAAAATTAATATGTTTTTTGAATTTTTTAGGTCTATTTTTTATTTTCTAAAAAAACTGTAAATCAGGGAGTTTACTTCCTGCCAAATCATTATAAGTAAAACATTGTTTCTTCCTCCAATTTTACAATATGTTTTAGATGACATGTATAGGTAGTGCAAAAAAAAAGAAAGAAGTGTTTTTGATGTATAGTTTGCCCGTTATAAGTATTCAAAGTTGAACTTAATTGAAATCAACAGTTTTTTTCTGCCGCCATTTTTCCCCTATCAAAACTATACCAAAAGCCAAATAAATTACATATTATTGAAGATGACTCTCTTTTCTAGTGTTATCTATGATTTTTTTTAAAAAATTGAATTGATTTAGAATTTTTTAATATTATCTGAAGCAATGACTTTTGAAAGCTTTAATAACCTACATATAGTTTTTAATGAATTTGTTCAATATTTTGTAGTCGAAACAATATAAAATTTATATGTCAAGAATCATAGTTCTGAGATCTAGAAAAGGGCACTTTTAGTTTTTTGACATTGTCTAGTTTGAGGAGAGAAAAAAATAGCAGAAGTGTAAACTTCTGGATTTTTTATGTTTTTGGAGGTTTGGATACCACATGGCATGCCACCTAGGTAGACTGGGCCGAGTCAGACTCGGCCTAGTCAGACTCAGCCAAGTCCTACTGGCCCTCCCATTGGCTCGTGCAATAGCTGACTTGGCCACATAGGATCCATTTGGTGCCACGTAAACTCGGCTGAGTTAGACTGGGCCGAGTTTGACTCGGCCGAGTATAACGCGAACGAGCACCCAAAATTGTCCTTAAGGGTGAAAGATTATTATGCTTTTACCATTTTGTTATCATTGATCATAGTGTTAAATTTTCCTTGTTTATGTTATTAGATTATAATGTCTCAATTTAATGCTACAATTCTACATAAGTCAAAAATCAGCCTTGGAAGTCAACATCACGTTGCTAGGGGAATAATGTTTATTATGTGTTTAGTACTAACTCGCGAAGGTCATGGAAAAATCAATAGTGTTAGCAACAAGTTAGTAGGGAGGCATATATAATATAAAGTCTCTACCACAAGCCCACAACACTCAGTGTAATATGAAACATTGGTTGTCAGATGGTGGGGGATAATGACAAACATATATTGCTTACCATAATCGCGTGATAGTTGAGGCACAACATTTAATATCCTTTGCGAAGTGGAAATATAAGGTGAACTGATGGGTTATGAACAATTCACACTATCATACAAGGCATGTGGGGTAGCAGGATGAATATGCAAATGTGTTGTATATGAACCTAGCCAGCCCACAACAGTTTCTCTGAAACATAAGATATAATTTTTGGTATAACATGTGTGTATATAGCAATATAATATACCAATGTGTTTCAGAATGAAGGTTGGAGACTTGTCACAAATCCAATGAGATATTAAATTTAGTTTTATAAAAATTAGAATTGGAACAAGAAATTCCAATTCCACCTATTTGGGTGGAAGATGCATATACCCATTTTGGGGCAAAATTGGAATTTCAAAATTCCAATTCCAGTTTTTTTGGATGGACACAAACATGGAAGAAACAAAACTAGGAATTAGATAATGCCAATTCCAGACATATTCTAGCTACCAAATGAGCCCTAATGGAAAATTGATAGATCTCAGAAGTAAATAAATTTGAGGATTTGTGCCATTTTTACCACATTTCATTCTTCTTACCCAGATATAGTAGCTACAACTATACCTTGGTTTACAACTATTTCTCATTGGTGGGCACGACCTAGGGAAAAATACATGGACATAAATCACTCTAGGCCCACACTACCTAGCGTATATACTTGTGACTAATTTTGAAAGTATTAGTGAATGATTTACCTAATATTCCTTGTCTTGTACTCTTCATCTTTGAATTTTTCATTAACTTCTTTGATTATATAAATTTTGAAAAAAAAAAAATCCTAGAATGTTGTTTGGTTTATTGATAAAGGTGAATGATATTTTTTAATATTATTAGTATTTTTTAAATTAAAGGTAAGGCTTGACATTGTATGATAAGAGATTTGGTGAGATGGAAATTTTATAATTTCCTTTTAGTAGAAGGTCAATTATGGATGTTGAAATGAAAAATTTTGAATCATTGATTTTTGGTTGAAGGAGATCAATTAGGGATTTCTCTTAATTAGTGTTTCCCAGCATGCATACATTTTGGTTATTGACTGAAGGAGATCAATTAGGGATGTCCCTTAGTGATTGTTCATTTTTTACTAAAGGAGGTCACTTAGGGATATCCATTAGTCATCGCTTCTTAGTTGGAAGAGGTCAATCATGGATTCTCTTAATTATTAACTCTTAATTGAAGGAGGTCAAATGCTTATGCACCTTAACTACTTAAAATCTATGTAAAACATTTATCCTCTACAAAAAATGATGACTTAAGTTAACCAAGCATATAATTTTACTCTTTCTTCTTACCACAAAAGAGAAAAAGAAGTGGGAGAATCAAAGCCATATGTGGTTCAAGAAAGAAGTTATATCTTTGAATGTAGAGGGAATAAAAATGCAAATTTTAATGAACAAGAAGAAAAAAATTTTAAAAACAAAAATTGTTGTTGTTCTTTTATTATTGTTTTTGATCTTTTGATTTTTCAATTATTGGTTCTTGGAGGAGGAGGTCAATTAGAGTGATCCTTGGCCACTGTCTCTTAATTGGAAGAGGTCAACTAGAGAAACTCAATTATTGACTCTTAATTGAAGGACATCAATTATTTGTATGCTTGAAATGCTAAAAAATTATGTGAAATAATTTTTTTCTAAAAAATAGGTGATTATGTAAGCTAACCAACCACAAATATTGGTTGTTTCTTCTTGCAAGAAAGAAAAAAGGAGCAACCCAATGAATGTTTAATTGAGAAAGACATTCTATATTTAAATGTAAAGGGGGTGGAATTTCATATTTTATTGAATTGAAAAAAAAAATTATATTAGCTCTCATATATAGATGGAAGTAGAATCTTATGCACCAGAAGAAACATGTAGTACATTGAAACTAGATCATGTTTTTTATTATGGTAACTTCAGGTTTTGAAGGGACCCTGAAACCCTTTAACAAAGTAGAAAGATTATTACAAGAAAAGCACAAACAAGAAACAAACTATCAAAACAACTGACAGCAACCCACTGGGAACAACCCCAAAAACCTAAGAAGAATGCAGGAAAAAAAATCCCCCAAAAATCTACCAACAAAATGGGGTCAAAAAACCTCCCAACACAGAAATCAGTCCAACAGCTTAACAAACTATTCCACCTCCACCATCTGATTTTGGATGTTCTAAATTGAATCCTTCTGATTGGTGACATCTTTGGCCTAAGGAGAAGAGTTCTTTCTGGTACTAGATCTGGTTCTAGAACTAGGGCCAGCAATCTGATTGTCATGTTTCCCATCTTCCTCATCATTGCTTTTTCCAAGGTTGCTCCCTTCCAGCAGAGCACAAAGAGCCTTAAGATTTTCAACCATAGTTTTCATGCTCTCATTGTTCATGTTAATCATCTTTTTCATCATAACTTCACTATTTTTTACTCTCTCCTTAATAGGTTTGATGGAGATGTCAATTGCTTTGGAAATAATGTCATCCATTTTATTGTTCTTATCAGTTACCTCATAAAAAAAAAATTACCTTTCTGAGAAACAACAACATCCTTCTGCATTTTAAAGATAGTATCCTCCAGCATTGCATTCCTAGTTTCTAGAGCTTTGAGTATGGATTTGGCCTCCTAAAGATCCTATTGGACCCATTTATCAATATTAAAGCCATACATGGCTTTATTTCTGGTGGCTTGTAGAGAAGTGATGCTAGAAACTCTCTTAACTTTGAAGTTCGCATCCCACAATCTTCTTCAATACTATCCTTTTTCTAAACTTTCTTGCCTTTATCTTGGATACCATCCTTAGGGCTATCAAGAGGGGTAGGGATGATCTCACACTTGACCTCTTTATTGTCCAGGTCAATGGCCTCCTTGTTTCCCTGTGTGTTAACGAGGTTATCCTTCCCAGCCATATTGACATCTCTTTCATTGTTCGCAGTCAAGGATTTTTCATTGTCAACTTCCTGATCTTCATAGTCTTCAGCATACTCTTTCATGATATTTCCTAGACTATTTTCTTCAATATCAATATTTTCCAGATTCTCCTTGCTATTCCTCTGATCTTTGTCAAAAAAAACATCCATAACATTGACTCGGTAATCTGGGTATCATCACGATCTTTATCAGGAGTTAAAAAGTGAGATATGTCTCTATTACTCAGCTCACCTTTGACCATATCCTCTTCCTTAGAGTAAACCTCTTCTAGGTCATCCTCCAAGATCATTCCTTTCACCTCATCAAAGATTGGAATCTTAATTTCAGGTTTGACCGGGCTAACCTTGCGAGAATTTTTGTTTGAGCCAGTGTTGATTTTCTTGTCAGGCGGAGTCTCAGAGTACTTTCTTTTAGTGTTGGATATATGTTTAGGAATAGCCTCAGGAATGTGATTTTTAGTGTAATCAACTATCGACAGAATAAGCCCCTCATGCAAGATAGGGGTACCTTTCACTTTATGTTCCATAATGCTTTGATTTAGCGAGCTAATAAGGAAGTAAGGGAAAGAAACCCTAACATTATGTCTGAAGTGGTTAACCAAAAAATAAATATTTTTATCTTCAATGGTCTTGGAATTGGATAAAACACCTATATCATATAGTGTAATGTCAAAAATTTCACACCCTTATAATTTGGCATTGCACAGTGTCCTCACTTTAGCACTCCGATAGAGTATCTCATTTATTAAATGATAGTGCTTGGATTTTGTATCTCTAATATTTTTTTTATGAGAAAAATATTTTTTAGGTCTAAAACTATCTAGATAAGAGTGTAAAGTATTAAGAGTGTAAAGTGTGGAGGCTTAGTAAATACACTAACATCCCATAAAAATGTATGGTTATAGTGGTCATTGGAGTGTTACTTTCCATTGGTCACTAATAATAAAATAAATAATGATTTTGGATGTGAATTTAAATCACATATCAATTAAAAAATTACTTCACTCTATCTATTTAAAAAATATTTTTCAACCTCAAGAAAACATGACAAGCTATTTAGCTATACCATTTATTTACATGTGGTTTTCTTGAAGATTTTTCAAGAACACTTTTATGAGATACTGGTGGACAACAAAAATAAGGAAACAACAATTTTCTCAAGATTTTGTATAAGCTTCTAGATAAATTTGCTCCTACAGTATGGTTCTCTTTCTTTGTAAGTGTTTACATTTCTTGTGTTTATTTGTAAAAAAATAATTGCTAACATACTGTACTTTAGGATTTTATCTCTCTTCAATCATTTACATTTTCAATTTAAAGCATTATTATTTCTAATTCAAATAAAAAAAAATTGTAGGTTGTCATGGAGGTAGAAATATCAAAATAGGGGTTTGACTTAGGCAAGCCCCTTAATGGCTACATTTTTTTTCTTATGTTATTTGTAGATTCCTTTATTACAGAAAGAAGCATTGTCTGGTGACATATTTTTTAGCTTCTTATTTTTTCATTTTAGTTCATTCTAATGTAAGCATTTGAATAATTAGTATGTTTTTTGTTAAGTTATTTTGAGAATTGTGTTCAATTTAAGTTTTTATCTTTATACTTTTTTTGTGTATATGAGGTACTCTTGATCTTGACAATACATTTTATTTTGTGTCTAGAATGTATGATAACACAATGTGAAGATATTTAAGCGACACATTGGTGTTTAAGGACAGTGATTCCAAAAGAACTATAGGCTCATTATGATTAGTATTTTCTATTTCTATTAGAATAAAGATGTAATAATTTTGAGCTATGAAAATATATTTTCACTAGTTTACTATGATTAGATGATTGGAAGTTTGCAAATTGATAATTTCTAGTTTAGTGTAAACTATTATTAAGAAAGGACAATTAAGGTAGATTTAGGAGAACCTAATTTTATAGTTTATCCTACTGTAAACAAAGATAAGTTGGCTCTCAAGGGAATCTCATTCGAGGCACTTAAAATTTTACCCCTTTATAGCACTCTCACAAGTAAAGTACACTTTTTTCCTCTTTTCAATGTACCTTGAGCTAGGAGTCTCCAAGTTTGTGTGAATGTATTCATGACCCCTCATAGGACCCAAAATAAAACATGCTAACTTAAGAAGTGACATGGGATTGAAATCCTTGTATAATATCTAATCAAGGTTTCATTACATAATTTATAGCTTGATTAAGGTCTTCAAGATAAGAGACATAAATTTGATGATAACAAATACAAAAAAAATTATTTAAATGTTTAGGATGCCTAGTTGGAATAATGTTCTTAACTTGGACAAAAATATGGCAATGTAATGTCATACCTGTAATTATGCTTACCATTATTGTTACAGTACTCAATTGACATTAAAATGAATATAGTGAGATGTGTTACCATAAGATATCCATAATTTATTAGAAAAAACTAGAAAAAAACCTAGAAACTTATTCAAAAATATATACTAAAACAAAATATCTTAGGGGCAAGTTCACAAAAGTGAGTCTCACTTGTAAGAAATCGCATTTTTGAACTTGGATGGAAGTGAAAAGTCATAAAAATTGTTAGGAAGATGGTGTATCAACCTTACATTACATAAGGTTACTATTTTTAGTAAGTTTACATTTGAGCACAGATTCCTCTAAAATTTTCCCCAAGGCTTTCCATTGGCTAGATAAGCATGTCAATATATTTTTATTGCAAGAACATGTCTAGAATCGAAGATATTAAAGTTTTAGTTTTAAAGGTTGTGAATGATATTTTCAAAGTAATTTTTGAAGGCCTTATAGGCCCTAAAATGGCCCAAATAGTGTGAGTTACTGTCTTAGTGGGTTACAACTTGATAAAACACATCGTGAGAATTCCAGTGCATCAAAATTTTTGTCAACCAAACATCTAGTTCAAAATTTATGGCCCCAGAAGCTAGGTCTCCTAAAATAGAAAATCTAAAAATGTGTTGGACACATGAATAAGTTGTAAAAAGGAATTTCACGCGTCAATGTGTATTTTGACACATCATAAGGAATCTTAGATTAGAGATAAAATGGGTACCATTTTTTGGGTAGTTTTAGCTCATGATTTTGTAATATTGTTTGATTATTTTATGTATCTTATCTCCGATATATTAGGTGTATGAGATGGAGGTTGTATTTTAGAAACTTATAGCTATTGAGTTACCTCTAGAACTTTGGTTGGTGATGATCTTGAGAGAATATTTCTCTACAAGTATATTGTATTGTGTTGTTGATTTATGAATAATATATTAGGTTCCTTTTGGAGCTTGGGGATTTTTCTCCTGAAAGGGTTGTCCTTGTGTAAATCATTGTGTTATGGTACACATGCTATTCATGTTTATTTATGTTAAGTTTTTATAACTATTGTAAAGATCTAAAATGTTTTTTATATTACCATCCTCTCAAGAATAGTGTATCAAGTTGTTTTTCTACCTTTACTTCCTTATAAGAGATATTAAGCCCTCGTCATCTTTGGTTTCAATTGCAGGTTGTTGGTTATTTTTAACTAATCCAAATTTGAGTGAGAGCATGTGTAGAAGATACTTTGTGATCTTGCTGCGGGAATTTTCAGATGAAATATTTTTAAGGAAGAATAGAGGTAGAGAAATTTTCACAAAATAGTTTAAAAATATGAAAGTTGAATTTTTGTAGTTTCTTTTAATAGGTCAAGATTAGTGGGATGTTATTGGTGAGAATTTATTTAGAGATATATATGATACCATGACAACTTAATAGGATGGTATGGACCATAAAGCCAAGGGTCTACTAGATTGTGTTTGGAAGTTAATCAATGTCCATGAAGAATCCTCTACAAATAATATTTGGAAGAAAGGGGAATGGTCCTTGAGTGAGTTGATAGGTAATGAAACCTGGTGCTCCTATTTACCTAGCACCTCCAGTGGCTCCAATAGTGCCAACAACCCCTACTCAGGATATTCAGGTTTTACATGCTAGTGTATCTGCTATGCAGAGTCATTTGGCACATGTTTCCAATGTAATGTAGATTTGGTGTTGGCAATATCACATATTTAGTAGGGAAATATTTCAAAGATACATTAGGGTTAGAGCTTACAGACTGCTACATAGATGGCCCCTCCTTCTAGCTCTTAGATTCTGACACAGATAGTGCATCCTCCCAGTAAAACAAAATAGAGTTGGGATACTTATATATCATCAAAGAATCATCGAAGACACTTTTATATCATCAATGAATACATTGTACATTTATATTTCTCATATCTTAATGCCAAAATCCACTTGCAACATTGAATCTGATGAAAGCGGTATTCATATTCCCATGGTTTGCAAATCTAACCAATGAGGGTTATATCATTTTCGTTATTGCACTCTGAGGCTAGAGGTATTCATACAATCATGGTTTTATGTCTCACTAGTGAGGGTTGTACCTTTTCATGTTCCAAAAATCTTGATGATGAAACTAGCACAAATAAATGCATCCAATGATATGTAACAATTTTAGTTACATTTTGCATTCATTTTCGATGAAAACTTGCGTTATATAATCAATATATTTGAGAATACTTTAAGAGACCTTGGACCATCATAGATTATACTTCAAAGAAGAACTATCCAATGAGAAAGAAACTTAAGTTCCTCCATAAAATAAAATAAAATAAAAAAAGAGAAAAAAGTGCCTTGGTGAAAACCTAGTCAATGGGTGCCTTGGTAGCAAAAGTAAAGAGAAATAAATCCATCCTATGGTGAAAACTACTTTTTTGGCACCTTGGGAAAGTACCATGATGAAAACATGGAAAAAAGGCATCATTCATAATTTCTTCCTCTTGCGCTCTCTCTTAGAGGCAAGTTGCATCCACGCATCCCTATCCATCATATCCTCCATCATGAAGCTATCCTAATATAATAACATGATCATCAAATAATCATCGAGGACTAACTTGTAAATGTCAAGGAATCAAACTTACAAGTAGAAATCAAGAAAATATCATGTCTCCTTCATTGCTTATCTTTTCCAATACATCATTGATTTTCTAAAAAGACATGATATAAAAATTAAGAAACATCTTTGAACTATCTTTTCTATGTTGTTTATTGATCCATTTTCTAAGAAAAAGTTCCATCCATTTTTATCCTTGTTCATATTGTTTGATTTTGATGTTTCATCTTAGCTTTTATATATTCTTAGCTTGTGAATCTGATATGAGTCAATCATTTGGATTTTGGAAATTTGATGTTTGGATCAATTGACAAGTGTCAAAGGTTGTGATTCTTTATTTTTGATGAAGGTCTTGAATTCTTACTTGTGTTTGTTTCTCTAATGAGATTCTTGAATTTTAATTGTGCCCCCAATCAGATTTGTCAATGTTAATGGACCAAGGAAATTTTCAAAACTGTGACAAAATATTTTATGTACAAATGCAGCTCTAAGACTTTATTATAGCTATGTACAAATGATGGAATGTAGTGGGATACATACATATATGGGAAAATGTAATTGCAATGCAACTAGGCTTGACTAAACTCGAGTCAAATGGTTCATGTTTACTATGTTTTCACCACTTGGATTTATTGCACTTTTTCTCTTTATTTTTGTTTTTTTGCTACCAAGGCACATATTTCTAGGTTTGCACCAAGGCACTTTTATCTTTTTCAATTTTATCTCTTTTTTCATTGTTTGGGGATTTTCTCAGAATCAATTTTTTCTATGTACAACATGATGCACTTTTAAATGATACTCTCTCCTCTTATACTCTTTCAAGGGATACTCTTTCATCTGATTTAGGTATAAAACCTCTTTAGGTGTATGCTATTTATGGGTTCTTCATATTCTTCCCCATCAAATGTGGCTAGTGTTGGAGATTTACTTCTGGCAACTAGTTGATTGTATGTTTGTCATTGATGACAACATATAATATACATCAATTTTCTATATGTACTTATTAGAATGATGTTATCAAGCCTTGTGCGGTTATATTTATGTTGTAGACATTTTTTTTATGTTTTGTTCATACACGTAGACTTAGATATGAAGTTTTAGTTGTGTTGTGTAATTCTGTTAGACGACAGTTATAGTTTCTGGATTTTGTCTGTATAGAGCCGATGTATTGCATTGGTTCTTGAGTTGCAACTATCTTCAGGATATGTGTTTGTATATTCAAGTTTATTTATGAGTTGAAGATAGTTATATAAAGGCACCAAACATGTTTCAACAAGATTACAATGTTAGAGTTAATTTGGTGAGGCCGACTTTGTGAAGCATCGCGTCTATTCAGTTTATATTGCGCGGTTGTAATTATGTTTGCTGGATTAGTTAAGCTGACAAGGATGTTATGAAGAGTTTCCTAACAGGTCCCATGATCTCATACTTTGAGGAAGATACTTATAGTTGTTCATTTGTGGAACGCTAAGTGTGAATGAGAAGATAAGAGACAGAAAATGTATAGAGTAGAATATCAGTTGTGTTTCATTCATCAAGGATCTATGTGTAGAAGAATTAAAAGATTACAATACATTGGAACTAATCAAGATAGCAAGTCTACTCTACACTTCATCATCAGATATAGTGCATATCTATTCTATAGAAGGTTGTAGCCTTCACCATTGAAGTAGTGAGATTTTGGACAGTGAGTCCTCACCACTAACAGGGTTATTTGTAAAAGAATCCTAACAGGGTCAGACCCTTAACCAGGTCACTATACTTATTGCATTGTAAAGAAAAACTCCTAACAGGGTTGCAAGATCTTCTAACAGGGATTATTATAAACAAGTATACTTCATTGTGGGTGTTAATTCCCACCGGGGTTTTTACCATTTGGTTTCCCCATAACCAAATTGTGGTGTTGTCTATTGTGTTATCTGAATGTGCATTTACTTTATTTTATTCTGGAGTTAATAAAAGAAAAAAATTAAATTAGCTAATAACTGATTCACCCCCCCTCCCCTCTCAGTTATCCTTTGGTACTATTCTAACAATTGGTATCAGAGACAAGTGCCTTGAAGAAAAAGCCTAATAGCTTAAGGTAGATCAGATGGCATACTTTAGAAAAGAGAGTCCTAAGTTTGATGGAGAGAATTATCTGGATTGGAAGAAAAAAATGATAGCACATCTACAATGTGTTGGTTTTAACATCTTTGAGATAGCCACACCATAATTTGTTATTCCCTCTTTAAAAGACCTCTCAAGAGATGCTGCTACTAGTAAACAAAAGGATACATTCACAGCTAATGCAGTTGCCAAATAAGCCCTTATAAGTGCACTATCTGACAGTGAATTCTCTGAGATCAAGAAAGTAGACAAGGCATACACTATATGGAAGTATTTAGAAGACATTTTTGAAGGAGATATCCAAGAAAAGAGTGCGCACAGGAAGACATGGAAAAATAAATTAAAAAACCTTGAGATGTTACCTGAAGAGAGCATCAGAGCCTACAATCAGAGGATAAATGAAGCAGTTTCTAGAATCAAAAACAATGGTGGAGAAATATCAGAAGAAGACATAATGGACAAGTTGTTGACCACTTTAACAGAATACTATGAGAACAAGATCAATATTCTAGAGGAAACCATGTAATTTTCACAAGACTTCAAGAGAGAGACTTTGATCAGTAAAATCTCTGCATTTGAGATATCAAGATTGAAGACTGAACCCAAAAGTGAAACAACCTTCAAAGCCTCAGTTCATGGTAAGAAACCTTTACACATCTCTAGAAATACTGAGAAAGAAGAAGTTGATGAAGAACTAGAAGAAATCATTGCCATGATTGCTAAAAGAGAAAAGAAAGGCAAAGGAAAGTACGAAGGATAGTTGCCATTCAAATTTTTTTCATGCAACAAGATTGGTCACTTTGCATCCAAGTGTCCCACAAGAGTAAAGAAATTCAGATCTGATTATAAACCAAAATATAGAAAGGAATGCTATCATGCTGAAGAAGGTGTAACTGACGAAGATTCAGGAGAAGATGAAATTGGATTCATTGCCCTTAAAGACTTGGAGAAATTGCTTGAGGAAATGGACATTGAAGATGAAAAGGAAGCACATGAGTAAGTCCTAATTTCCGAAGAAGACATCAGAACTGATTGGATCATTGACAGTGGATGCTCTCATCATATGATAGGTGATAAAGACATATTTGTTCATATATACAAGTACAAAGGTGGTATGGTTAGATTTGGAGATAACACTCCCAAACCTATCATAGGCAGAGGATCTATCACCCTGGATGGAAAGAATAAGATAGATGATGCTCTATATGTTGATGGATTATATCACAATTTACTAAGTGTTGGATAGCTACTTAACAAAGGTTATCATTTGAAATTCAAAGACAAAAAATGCATTATTAGCAAAAAAGAAGGAGACATGGTTGCATCAGGCTCAAAGACAAAAGGTAATGTTTTTCAGCTCAATTCAGATGTAAGTTTTTTTGTTGCAAAAGTGGATGACATTTGGTTATGGCACAAGAGACTCTAGCATATCAATTTTGACAATATAGTAAAGATAAGCAATGTCAAGGCAGTTAGAGATCTTCCAAGTATTGCAAAACTAGTTGACACAATGTGCAGGGAATATGTTATGGGAAAGCATGTAAGGAGCTCTTTCAGAAGCACGCAGAATTCAGTTGAAAACAAGTTAGACCTAGTGCATATAGATTTATGTGGTCCTACTAAAACTAGATCATACTAGGGAGAAAGGTATTTTATTTTGTTTGTTGATGATTTTTCAAGGATGATGTGGGTTGCATTCTTAAAGGAGAAGTTTGAAGCCTTCAAGAAGTTCAAAATACTCAAAGCCAAAGTTGAGAATGAATCTAGGATAAAACTAAAGTGTCTGAGATCAAATAGAGGAGGAGAATTCACCTCTAACCAGTTTTATGACTACTATGAAGAACATGGAATCAAAAGATAGTTGAGTGCACCCAGAACCCCTCAGTAGAATGGGATTGCAGAAAGAAGGAACATGGTCATACTTGATATACCGTGCACTATGATGATTGAAGGAAAAGTTACACACACCTATTAGAAAGATGTAGTTAATACAACAGTCTATACTATCAACTTAACACAACTAAGACCAGGCACTGATAAGACACCTTATGAACTTTGGTTTGATAATGTACCTACAGTAAAATACTTCAGAATCTTTGGCAGCAAGTGCTACATCAAGAGAGATGATGGTGTTGGTAAGTTTGATGCTAGAAGCGATGAAGGTATTTTCCTTGGTTATTCTACTAAAAGAAAATAATACAGATGTTTCAATGTAAGATTAAAGAATATAATTGAAAGTACTCATGTAAAGATTGGTGAGAATTCCATGGTTCAAGAGAGGTACTATGAATATGCGCCTATGATTGAGGATGAACCCAGGCCTAATAGTAAAGACACTATTATTGAAGAAATGTTTGATTGCATTGATGTATCATGTAATGAACCTCAATCAAGAAAATAAGTATCACAGATTACAAATGAGGATGTCACACCAAAAGTTTCAAAATTCACATCTAGGTATCATTCAAAAGATGATATCATTAAAGATCAGAGCAGCAGTATTTTGACTAGATCTAAAGAAAAAAGTTTAACAGTGGATGAAGAGGTATGTTTACTTTCATAGATTGAACCCTTAAATGTTGAAGATGCTTGTAAGGATTCTGATTGGAAGAAAGCAATCGAAGAAGAATTAGATCAAATAATAAAAAATGATACATGGTAATTGGTTCCTAGACCTAGTGACAAAAATGTGATTGGAACAAAGTGGGTATTCAGGATTGCAACATTCAAAGACTTCAAAGTATATCAAATGGATGTCAAATAAGCCTTTCTAAATGGTGACTTGAAGGAAGAAGTCTACATAGAATAGCCTGAAGGATTTAATCTATCAAATAAACCAGACATGGTATGCAGATTGAAGAAAGCACTCTATGGACTTAAACAGCCCCAAGAGCTTGGTATGAGAGACTAGATGGTTATCTTACCAAGATTAGATTTAAGAAAGGAGTAGCAGATTGTAACCTATTCATAAGAGATACACCTTATGGACTATTACTTGTTGCCATATTTTTTGATGACATTATCTTTGGAGGTAATGACAAGCTTAGTGCAAAATTTGCAAAAGAAATGCAAAATGAATTTGAAATGAGCATGATTGGTCCTATAAAATACTTTTTGGGATTAAATGTAAAGTAGAAAGATAGATGGATATTTATAAATCAGTCCAAATATGTGAAGTAAATATTGAAGACTTTCAAGATGGAAGACTGTAAGCCAATATGCACTCCTATGATAACAGGAAGCAAGCTTTCTAAAGAAGATGATTCTGCAGCAGTTGACAAGACATTGTATAAGTCTATGATTGGAAAACTTATATATCTTACTTAATCTAGACCAGATATATCTAATGCAGTTGGCATTGTTGGTATATTTGTAGCTGAACCAAAACATAATCATCTAATGGAAATAAAAAGAATATTCAGATATCTAAAGGGAACTATAGACTATGGTTTATGGTATCCTAAATCAAAGAATGTACAACTTCATGTGTATACAGATGCAGATTGGGCAGGTTGTATTGATGACAAGAAGAGTACTTCTGGAGGATCAATATTTCTTGGAGATAGGTTGGTTTCTTGGGTAAGCAAGAAGTAGAATTGTATCTCTTAGTCGACAGCAGAAGCTGAATATGTTGTAGCAGCATTGAATTGTTCAACAATGGTTTGGATCAAGTAGGTGGTTAAAGATTTTGGTATACAGGTTGATTATCCTATTGTTATTCACTGTGATAACACCAGTACTATCAACATGTCCAAGAACCCTGTGATGCACACAAAGATAAAGCGCATTGAGATTAAATACCATTTTCTTAGAGAAAAAGTTGTAGATAATGAAGTAAAATTGGACTATGTGAGCACCAAAGAATAGTTGGCAAATATTTTCACAAAGCCTTTATCAAAATATAATTTTGAGTATCTCAGGGAGAAGTTGGGAGTAATTCCCTATCCTAATTCTAATTAGATAAAGCAACAAGAACATCAGTCCATAGTGATTGATGAATGGTTGACTACTCTACTTCTGGAGTAGTACCTATGCCTAATTGTTTATGGCACCCTTTGCCATTGATGTCAAAGGGGGAATATATAGTAAGGGTGAGCATATATTATGGGGGAGTATAAACACAAGCAGAAGAGCTACAACAGTGTAGATGAATCTTTGATGAGGATATTGAGAAGATTGTAAAAAGAAAGAAGACACCATGTGCTAAATATTTTTTTAATATCATATGTTTCCATCAATGTCAAAGGGGGAGATTGTTGGAGATTTACTTCTGGCAGCTAGTTGATTGTATGTTTGTCATTGATGACAACATATAATATACAACAGTGTTCTATATATACTTTTTCAGAATGATGTTATCAAGCCTTGCGGTTATATTCATGTTGTAGACATGTTTTTTTATGTTTTATTCATACACACAGACGTAGATATGAATTTTCAGTTGTGTTGTGTAATTTTGTTAGACGACAGTTACAGTTTCTGGAGTTTGTCTGTACAGAGCCAATGTATTACATTGGTTCTTGAGATGCACCTATCTTCAGGATATGCGTGTGTATATTCAAGTTTAGTTATGAGTTTAAGATAGTTATCTAAAGGCGCCAAACGTGTTTCAACAAGATTTCAATGTTAGAGTTAATTTGGTGAGGCCAACTTTGTGAAGTGTCACGTCTATTTAGTTTATATTGCACAGTTGTAATTATGCTTGCGTGATTAGCTAAGCCGACAAGGATATTATGAAGAGTTTCCTAACAGGTCCCATGATCTCATACTTTGAGGAAGATACTTATAGTAGTTCATTTGTGGAACACTAAGTGTGAATGAGAAGATAAGAGACAAAAAATGTACAGAGCATAATATCAGTTGTGTTTCATTCATCAAGGATCTATGTGAAGAAGTAAAAGATTAAAATACATTGGAACTGATCAAGATAGTAGGTCTACTCTATAGTTCATCATCAAATATAGTGTATATCTGTTCTACAGAAGGTTGTAGCCTTCACCATTGAAGCAGTGAGCTTTTGGACAGTGAGTCCTCACCCCTAACAGGGTTATTTGTAAAAGACTCCTAACAGGGTCAAACCCTTAACCAGGTCACTATACTT
>MU223637.1:415578-444069 GCA_018584345.1 Thuja plicata | reverse complement strand
GACTCCTAACAGGGTCAAACCCTTAACCAGGTCACTATACTTATTGCATTGTAAAGAACAACTCCTAACAGGGTTGCAAGATCTTCTAACAAGGATTATTATAAACAAGTATAGTTCATTGTGGGTGTTAATTGCCACTGGGGTTTTTACCATTTGGTTTCCCCGTAACCAAATTGTGGTGTTGTCTATTGTGTTATCTGAATGTGCATTTACTTTATTGTATTCTAGAGTTAATAAAATAAAATAATTAAATTAGCTGATAATTGATTCACCCCCCCGCCTCTTAGTTATCCTTTGGGACTATTCTAATAGCTAGTTTGTAGGTTCTTAATTCATAGGATGATTTCATCAAAAAGGGTCCTAGCCAATTTGCCTCAAATTTCCCCTTCTTTTCTCTTTCTAATTGATTTATGGGGTTTTCTCTGAGGACAAGGTCACCAACTCGGAACTCTCTAGGTTTGATCCTTTTGTTATAGTTTTGATACATCCTCTTTTGATAAACTTGGAGATGATCATAAGCTTGATGTTGATATTCCTCTAGTAACTCTAGCCTTTCCAATCTAGAAACTCTATACTCTTCATCTTTCAATATACCATGTAGAGAAACTCTAAGGGATGGAATTTTCACTTCTAATGATAAACTTTCTTCAACTATGTATACTAATAAAAATGGTGTTGGTCCATTTGGTATTCTAATGCTTTTTCTATAGGCCCATAATGCTGGATTTAGCTGAATATGCCAATCTCTTCTCGAATCATCAACGTTTTCTTAAGAATTTTAAGGATGATTTTATTGGAAGCCTTGTTTTGACCATTTCCTTGAGCGTAGTATATTGAGGAGAAGTGTTGAATGACATTTAATTTTTCAAAAAATTCATTAACGTCCTTGTTTCTAAACTATTTTCCATTATCTATTATTATGGCATGTGGAATACTATATCTACAAATTATATGATTTAGGATAAACATGGATATTTGTTTCCAAGTTGTAGTTCCTAAGGGTAAAACTTCCAACCACTTGGTAAAGTACTCTGTGGGAGTTATGATATACTTATGACCATTAGGAGGATATATCACCCTAATCAAATCAAACCCCCATTGATAGAATGGATAAGGTGTAGTAAATGGATGTAATTCCTGAGCTGGTACATGTATCAAGTTCCTATGGTATTGGCACTTTTGACAAATCTTAACAAATTGGCATGCATTCTTTACCATTTTTGACCAATAATACCCCATCCTAAGGAGTTTCTTTTCCAAGATAAACTCACTCAAGTGTGACCCACAGATACCCTCAAGAACGTCTTGTAAGGAAATTTTAGATTCCTCACTCTCTAGATATCTAAGTAATGTTATATCAAGACCTTTACGATATAATTTTTATGTATGTGGAGCCTAATTAGACTCAGTTTCTTTCATCGTGGTTTCCCTCAGACATATCTATATGCGCCCCAAGCTCGGGGTCAAGGGGCAGAGCCCCTTGCAGGGTCTTGGGGTAGTGCCCTAGGTAGGGTCAAGGGGCAGAGCCCCTGATGGGGTCAAGGGGCAGCACCCCTTGTGGGCACCCTTTGGGGCAGCGCCCCTCAACTCCAACAATGACTTAATGATATTGTAAAGGGCCGACCATCAATTCTCCATTAGTCAGAGTATTTTTTGCCCTAATTAGGTTAGGTCAAATAGACTTGTGAAAAGGGCTTAGGGTTTCGAGATTTCATTGCATGAGGGATTTTCATAGCTTCCTGTGATGGTATTGAGTTGCAGGTTTGAGATTGTAATCACTGGATAATAATAAAGATATTGGACTCACTATTGGTGGACGTAGCCCAGGGATTGGGTGAACCATGTTAAATCTCTATGTATTTTGTGTTCTCTTTCGTGTGTTTATATTTGAATTTTTCTACTTATTATTCTAACAATAATGTGTTGGCAATAAGGGTGAAGTGAGAGGCTTGGTGTATAAGGTTTCTTTTATTATTTTGGGTTTGTTCCAAGGGTAAGGTGTTATCTTTGAGAAAGGTGTAAATAGGACCATACCAAGTAGAGTCATAACCCACAAGTAGGTAAATGATTTGGGAATTAGGATGGTTGTATGCATGTTTTACCAATTCCTCCACCAAGAACTCATATATGTCATCTTGATCATGTACTTTAAAAAGTGAGGCTATTGTTTCTATGGAATTGGATGCTTTATTCTTTGCTCTAGGTATTTTCTTGAATGCGATCACAACAAAATACTTTTTGAAGTCACCAATGATCCTCTTGTATGGCATGAGATTTTTATATTTAGTTTGGTATTTGTCATTAATTTGATTAATGACTAATTGGGTGTCTCCATAGACTTTTATTTATGTAATTATCCATTCCAAAGCCATTTAGAGTCATATCAAATGTGTTTCATACTCTTCTATATTATTGGTGCATGGGAATAGTAGTTTGAATGATTTTGGGATTGTGAAACCTTGTGGTGTAATGAAGAGAACTCCTACCCCTGAGCCATGTTGAGTATATGATCCATCAAAATATAACTTCCATGTATTTGGCTTGTTGAAATTGCTTTTTTTTAGGTGTTGACATTCATTATTGTCATTGATGTCAACATATGTTTTAGTTGGAAGTTTCAGAAAGACTGGTTATCACAGGTACATGCAATTTTCATAGTTGTGTACCAACAATGTACGATGTTTCAAAGTATGCAAGAATTGAGTTATGTAGAGGGAATTAATTACACCTTATATCTAAGATATTTGGATTTTATATTATTGTTTTCATGAGTTACAACTGTTTTGGTGAAGACTAGTTACAAAGCAGTGATAGAGGATTATGACAGAGATGGTCTTTGATTTTTTGGGATAACTTGGATGCAAGCATGATTTATGGCATGTGAGCTTAAGGAATGATATAATAAATATGAGAAAATATTCTTTTTGATTCTTGGGTCACTAGATTCTTGATGACATCAGTTGTGGCGTGTGGACTTGTGAAGACCTATTTGGATCTGACCACAGAGATATAACGTGCTTTGTGAATGAAGAGAGTGATTTATGGATCTTGGCATGTATCTGATGATTTATATTTTTTATTTACTTGTGTTAAGGTACCGTGTGTATCTTAGTAAGGGTCTTTGTAATTATTTGTGCATTGAGGAAGTCTTAATAGGCTGACCTAATTGCTTGTTCTATCTTGTATAAATGGAAGTAGTGTCTTAATGTGAAAGAGTATGGATTGGATGTTGCAAGCATGTGGATGTGAGTTCTATTGGATGTAGAGTAGTGATTATGTTTGTAATGCACTTCATTGGAATTGTATAGGCAAAGCATGTTGCTATCAATCAGTTTATTATTTTAAGTATGCTTTCATACTTCTTTTTGGATAGTGGATCTAGAAGGTGGGTTTAACCTTCACATTTGGGCAATGTGCTTGGGAAGGGAGCTCTTCATTTCATTCAACTCCTATCAGATTTGAAAGGACTCCTAACAGGGTTTGTCATTTAATGGGGACTTTGTAATGGATGTAATAATCAACTCCTAACAAGGCTAGATCTCCTAACATGGATACAATATTTCTAGTGTATTATTTTGTGGGTATTAATTCCCACCGAGGTTTTTCCCTTGATAGGGTTTTCCTTGAAAACAAATACTTGTGTTATGGTGTTGTTCTTGAAGTGTTCAGGGTTGTAGTGAGTAATTTTTTTATAAATTTAATTTTAAATATTTGGGAACACAACTGATTCACCCCCCTCCCCTCTCAGTTTAGTTGGTAAACTATAATTCCTAACATGGCTCACTAGTAAGGATGTTTGCATCTAGAAATTCCACCTAGCTAACTTTTTTCACTTGAGATTAGAGTCTTTTCTAGTTGATCTATAATGACCTATCCCTTAATAGCTTTACGATCCACATACTCAATGTCAAACTCACTTAAGACCATGAACCATTTGGATAGCCTCCCTATGAGAGCTAATTTTCTAAGAAGGTATTTTAGTGGATCTATTTTAGCAATGAGCATGATTTTGAGTACTAGCATATAATCTCAGAGCTTTTGAGACATAAATATGACTTCTAGGCATGCTCTTTCTATACACATGTAATTAAGCTCATATTTGACCAATATTATATTAATATAGTTTATTTCTTTTTCATTTCCTTTTTTCATCCTCTTGTGCTAGTAAGGCCCCTAATGATTTTTTGTCATTGATATTTATATAATCAAAGGTTTCCCTAGTATTGGAGCCATTAGAACTAGAGGATTTACAAAATATTTCTTTAAAAGAGGAAATGCCTCTTCACATTTACTATCCCATTGAAATAGGATGTCTTTATGTCACAATTGGGTAAAGGAACAACATTTTTCTGCCAATTGTGATATGAACCTTCTAATTAATTGTATCCTTCCTTGCAAAGACCTCAATTGACTAATGTTCCTCGGTGCCCGCATTTCCATAATATCTTGAAATTTAGCAAGATCCAACTCTATACCTTTTGCGGGCACAATGTATCTTAACAATTTCCCTGATTGAACACCAAAAGTACACTTTTTTAGATTTAACTTCTCACCTTAAATTGTTCTAATCTAGTAAATATTTTGTCAAGGATAGGTAAATGCTCCTTTCTAGTATAATATTTTTCAATAATATCATCCACATAGTCCTCCATAAATGTGTGCATCATGCCATGGAAGATGGTTTTCATTTCCCTTTGATAGGTTGCCCCAGCATTTTTAAGACAGAATGGCATCACATTCCAGCAAAAAGTACCCCAGGGACAGGTAAAATCTATCTTATCTTGATCTTTTGGAGCTATTTGTATCTGATTATAGTCACTAAAGCCACCCATTAAAGAGAAAATATAATTCCCCACTGTGAGGTCTACTAGAGTATCAATGTTAGGAAGAGGGAAATCGTCCTTGGGACACGCTTTGTTTAAATCCTGAAAGTCTATACAAATCCTTATACTTTTGTCCATTTTGGAATAGATACTATATTGGAGATCTAGACTACATATGCAATAGGCTGAATAAATCATGTGTCCAATAGTTTCTTCAACTCTTCTTTACCAATAAGCCCACATGTGGATTCATCTTTCTCAATTTCTTCTTTACTATTTTGACGCCTTGAGCTATGTTAAGATGGTGCATTATTAGATTTGGATATAATCCTGACATATCAAAATAGGACCATGTGAATTTCACTTGTCTTTCTTTGAAAAATTCAATGAATTGCTCCCTTTCTTCTATATACAAAGATGTCGCTAGATGGATGATCTTTGGTTCTACCTTTGTTCCAATGTTTATCTTTTCTATTGCCTCTATCAAGAAAACTAATCTTTCTTCATGATGGTCAGACAAAGTTTCAAGTATCTCATCCTTAGGTGCTCAATTGGGTTTTCACCTTTGGATACATCATTTATTTTTACTATTTTTGGATCTAGTACTACCACATGGTGGATTGAAATCACCACTAGATCTTTTATTATTTCTTTTGTTTTTAATTTTTCTTTGTTGACTAAGAAAATTGGCACTCCCCCGTTTTTGCCTCTTGATATGATTCATTGGTGGAGGAAGGTTCAACTGCATTTAAGTATATGGCTATGGAATGATCATCTTCAAATTTTGCTATGTCACCTATCTCAAGTTGTTCCCAATCAATCAATTCAGGATGAACAAGTGGTAAAGGGTCAATTAGAAAATTTGGGTCAATGGGAGTTAGGGTCATGATTTCATTTGTAGATTCATACATTGTATTGTGCCAATCAATGAAATGTTTTTCCTCCAGATGGTCCATAGAGATAGGATCAAAATCTCCCTCACAAGATTCCTCTCAAGTTTCCTACAGGAAAATTTGTTGTACATTAAACCTAGAGCTAGATTCTCCTAAGAAAGAGCGTACATAAGGCTCTCCTAGCCATTCTTGGCTTGTATTTAGAATTTATTTTGGTGTAGAAGTATAAGAATGAATAACATCTATCTCCTTATCATCCTCACTTTTTGAATCTAACATGTTAATGTGTTCATAAGGATTAGTGAAATTATTTTGACCATTACCTTGCTCATGATATCCTATTCTTGATTTTTCCTCATTAGACCTTCATGTGGGTTGTAGAGATTCTAACAACCCTTTATTTATTTTTCCTCAAGGTCCCTTCCTTTGGAACCCTTTTTTTTTGCATAATGGAAAATCCTTTCCCATATTAATACATGGGAATACTAATTTTGTGCACCCTTTCATTTGTTTCCTCCTCATCCTTATATAGCTAGTTCAGAACATTATTATCTTCTTCTATCTCTGCTAAGGTAGTAGCCCTGACAAAATTATCATTATATTTATGAGGAAGTGTCTGATTTGATACAACCAAGGGTTTACCATGTGATTTAGGGGAATTAGTCATATCCATCAATGATATAGAGTATTATCCTACTCCTTTTTGTTTTATTTTACATTTATTTTCAAAGTTCGTCATGGTTTCCATGTTTTTATAATGTGGTTCCAAATTCCCTTATGTGGTCTTGTGGGTCTATTGTACCCATATATTTGTCATACTTAGGGAATACCATGTTTTGCAGAAAAGGTTTCATAAATAGGTTTTTATAAAATGGGAAAGGGAAAATAGCTTTGACTGAGAATTGTTTTGGAGAAGTCACTTTCTTCATTTTATCCATCTGGGCTTGTAGGTATTTAATTTTTTTGTTCAAGTATTTTAAAGGAGTGTCTTCTTCCTCATCAAATGTTAATTCAGATTTGTCAAAATCATGAGGAATGTTTACCCCTAATTGAGCTAAGGTGAGGAAATATCAACCTTTATCTCTTTCTAGGAAATTTTCAATCATCTTTACAAACGTAGGGTTTTGAGCAGCTTCATTAACCTTTTCCTCAGTTAATTATTCATTATGACCATTATTAATTTCTCCATTGTCGTTAGCCTAAAACCATAAATTAGCTGTAAAACCATAAATTAGCTGCCATTAGGATCTCTTGTAATTCTTCCTCATGATTTTTCTATTGAAAGGGTTGATAAGGAAAATGAGGAGTCTCGTCTAAATAGGGTATTTCTTCTCTCAACATGGTTCTATCTTCTTGTAAAGACAATTTAATGTAATGGGATCTTTTCCAAACCAACATGAAAAGGAATTTTGAATCTTTGTTGAAAAAGTATCCTCTTGAGAAGAATGATGATGATGTTTATGAACTTTATATATTTTAAATGCATGTTTTTTTTTCTTCAAGACCATGTATCATCAAGCATAGAAATCACAAATACACATGTTTTCTAACCTCTAAAAAGCTACACATAAAAGTGTATATTCTTGAATGTTTTTTAGAAGGTCTCCATAAGAAAACACTGCAATCAATCTACCTATGGTCAATTTGGTTCCACATGGTATAAAAAGGTAGGCTTTCTAATTTAAATGGGTTTTAATCAAGGATTCTATTCAAAGGCATCTTATGAATGCATTACAAGGCCTCATGATAGCATAAACACTATTTAGGTCCTATAGATCACCTGAGGAGACCAGACATAAGATACTTTTTCCCTTTGAAGCATTAACTTCAAGAAGGTATTTATTTATAGTTGATCAGAAAAAGATGGCTTTAGCTCTATTTCCACTTTAGATTGTCCCTCTCACCAATTATATTAAAGCAAATCTTGGGAGGTGAGTCTTCTAAGTTTCAAATCTAACTAGTATGTTCATGAAAGTAATGAAATGAAATGAAAAGTAGGTCCATAAGTTTGATCCCCCTAAGAAGGATGATACCATATCCCTACTACTTTCCACTTCCAAACACAATTGAAAATTTTGTTCTTTCCAAGCCTTTTAATCTATGGAATTAGAGCATGTTTGGCATTTTGAGATCAATTTAAAAAGTTGAGAGCATAGGCCTAATGCTTTTCATTCACAAACAGAGAGGCTTTATTTTAGTATTTTTTTATTCTTTAACCTTTCTTTCTATTGTCAAATTTTGCATGTTTGGCATTTTGATCAACTTAAAAAGTTGAGAGCATAGGCCTAATGTTTTATTTGGCAAACAATAATAGGTTTCTATTTAAGCTAGATTTCAACTTTTGAAAAGTCACAAGTTAAGAAAATGACTTGAAATTAAAAGGATTCAGAACTGACCTTGCTCGAAGCTTATGCACATTTTTTAGAAGGTTTTATGTTTTCCAATATGTATCTTGGAAATTGTTCCCGCTCCTAAGCATCCCCTTCACAAATGTTAATTTGACACAAGACAATCCAAAGTGAATAAAATCACAAGTATTTGCACAAATTTGAAGGAATTTCAAAGTCAATTTTGTGAAAATATCTAAAAAGGAGAAGCATTATAATGGATCATAGGAAGGTTGTAGAAAGCTTGATACAAATTTAGCATTTTGACATAATAATTATTTGATTTAATATCGTCATCTAAGATTTCAACAATATTTGCATTATGAATCACTTGTGCATATTAATTTATCCTTTTTACCTCATTTTCTTTGTAATAATCTGGACTTTGAACCATAGGGTTCCTTACCTTCTTATGTGCTAACATTTGTAAAACATGTTGATTGACTTCATATTTGTAAAAAAAAAAAATTTTTAATTGCAGATTGTACATGCTATTAAAAAATTTATACACATTGTTATTTATCCTATTATGCGCTAAAATTTACTTCACATGTGCTATTATTTATCTGTTAAGCATTGAAAGAAAAAATGCAGCTAATAAGAATTGTAAGAATAATAGAC
Source organism: Thuja plicata (assembly GCA_018584345.1). Taxonomy (NCBI): domain Eukaryota; kingdom Viridiplantae; phylum Streptophyta; class Pinopsida; order Cupressales; family Cupressaceae; genus Thuja; species Thuja plicata. The sequence continues at coordinate 435,345 of MU223637.1, read as the reverse complement.
AAGGATCAAAAAGTTCATCAATTAGCGCTGAAAGAAAATAGACAGGAGACAAAATAAATATGACATGCACTAAAAATAATCCTTGTAGGCACCAAAAATTTTCTATATGCACCAAACTTTACTTCATACTGTTGGAATAATGGAAGGGTGTGTACTAAGAGGGGAGGGGTGAATCAGTACCCTTAAAAATTTTATCACTTAACCTTTGTAATATTTACTTGCATTACCGACCATTATTGCTTTACTACCTTATGCATGTAATATCATAACATAAATGTAAGTGTATGTAAATGAACATAGAAACATTCATGAAACTTAGTTACACATGACACAAGAATTGATAATATAGAAAACCCCTGTTAGAAGGTAAAAAATGTGGTGGAGATGAAACCCACAAAGCTTCACTATCTGAAGATTGGAAGGTGTCGATTAAGGCTACAAGTCATGATCACTTCTGATGATCTTACCCTATTAGGAGTAACATGTTAGACTTGTTAAGTCTACTCGGTTAAGAGATTTTAACAATACAATGTATGTGTGCTCTCAGTTAAGAGATTTACAATAAGACTGTTAATTCCACCTTCTTGAAGGATTTCTTCTGTTTTCTATAATTGTTAGAGGGTAGACAAAAATACTTATGACATGATATCTTGCAATCTTTTATTGCATATTACATATCCATTAAGTTCACAAAAACAATATCACCTTATTGTGATGAATAATACCTTTGTTCTGCTTGGTAGCCTTGAATCTAGTTCTTCATAACTGAATTCTACTTTATTTCTATCCTTGTGCATGAAAAACTCTGTCTGATCCTTAGATTTCCTCTGTTGCTACAATCATCAATGTCTTGATTGATTACTACATAGATATTTATACAAGATTATGAACTAATTAGGTTTCACACTTTTCTTGATAACTCTAATGATTTAAGGTTTACAACTTGATCTTGATCTCCTAGTTTGCATGTATACAACTAGTTAAACTGATTAAATCCATTATGCTTTTCTTGATCCTCAAGAAACGGTTTTCCAGCTAAGCATAAAGCTATTTTTAAGACTAAAGTGCTTTATCTGAAGTGTATCTCAGATCAATTTTCTTGGGAATAAAACTGTCTCTCGGTAGACTTGTGCTTGGTATACTCTGTAGACCATGCTCGGTTTACTCTGTGATTTGTTGTGCTCGGTTTACACTGTGAACTATCTTCCTCAGGTTACACTGTAAAGTGTTTGCAGTTGTATACTATGATCGACGGTCCAAAACTATTTCCTTGTATACTAATTACAACTTCTGATCCTTTATGGATTATCAATCTCCCTCTTTAGTATTAGTATAAAAAATTGATATGTACAGTGTATACATCAAGTGTAATTAACTTTTCAATGACTCCCCCTATGTGCATGCCTCTGTACAATGTATGTACATGTTTTCCTTGGTACATTTTCCCTTTTTTTGGTACATTCATTTTCCCCCTTTTTTGAAATTAATAACAAAGATGTAGTACTAACAGCTTGTCCAATATGTGTGAATGGGATTTCTGTATGGCTGCCATTAGCTTGTCCCATTTCTCCTTGATGTTTTCAAGGTTCATGTGCTCCAAATTTATTTTGGCGTGCATGTCATAGATACTCTTGGTGACTGAAACTCTAGGGTGGCAATTAGAGTCTTTGTTGAAGTCATTTGTTGTATCAGAAATGTGAGATTCAAAAGTAACATAGCTTGGATCTCGGTTACATCATCTCTGATTTTTCTTTCCTCCTTTTGAATTTCAAGTCTCAACCATTTTGATTCTACAATTTTCTCATAATGCAGTTTGAATGCATTTGGCTTGGTTGACAGACTTTGTGCACTACCTTTCAGATCCTCATTTAGTTTAGCAACTTTTTCACTATGCTCAGTAGTGAATTTCTCTAGTGTGCACAACTTTTGAACTAAGTTAACTACTTCTGATATGATTGGTTCTAGTGTAGGTACTAGCTCAGAAAGTTTTACCTTGTTTTATGCCACTTCTTAGATGATTTTCTCGGTTAGCTTGTAGTGACACTTTTCTTATGCCTATTCTTCAATGAACTTTTTAGCTTCTACATTTTGTGATGTTATGGCCTCGGTCAAAACTGCTAGTTAATCAAGGATTGGTGCATTTTGATCAATTTGTGTGTCATGAACTATCTGCAATAGGATTTCCTTTGTAGTATCCAGGACTTATGAATTTTTTTTCTCCTTCTTGAGCTTGTCTTGCGTTGCCTTCCTTTTGTATAGTTATCCATACTTTGTTAGTGGCTCAGGATCTAGTGTCCTTGGATCACAATCGGGTATGTCAATGATTTCTTCAAGTGTAACTAGTGCTTTATTCTTCTTGTTCTTTTTCTTCTTGGGAATGGTGTTGGAAGAAGGGGAATGAAGGATTATAGCAAGATCCTTCTCTATCTCTATTGATTTTGGTGATTTTTTGGGAGGTGTGGTGCCTTTGGTATGCTTCTCAGTATGAACCTTTTGGTCATTTGTAGACGTCTCTACTTCAACCTTGTCTTTATCTGCAGCCTTGTTTGCTTCTTCAGTGTTCTTGGCAGTGGCATCACTCAGTTTGTCCTCTCCATTTGTATGTTTCTTCTCATGATTTGTATCTTTCTTCTCCCCCTGTGTATCTTTCTACTCCCCATGTTCTTCACCTTTGTCCTCTGGTATGTTTTCATTTGGCTCCGATGGTATCTGTTGTGATTCAGTAATCACATTGATTACTTGAATCAAGTAGGGAAGTTTACCTGGTATAATTCATTGTGCAACATCTGTAATTTATTTTTCATTTGTAGGCTTGGTGGTAGTAATCACTTCTTCATCTTCCTTGGCTTCATCAATAGGATCACCTTTAGTGACATCTTGAATTTTTATGTATGGTGTTTCTCCTAGTGATTGCAATAATTGAGGTATATCATCCATGGCCTTACTTGCCTCTGTTGTTAAGTCAATCGGATTAACATCCTCGGTGTCATGGATGAAAATATGTTTGGGACTCGGTGTGGCCTCATTCTCTTCATTGTGAGATGTCTTGGTTAGAGCTAGTACCTACTCGGGTGGATTAAATATTTGTGTCCAAATCTTATTGCTTTCTGCACCAATCTCTTCTAACCTGTCTTGCAGTACTTTGTATTCTTCTTGTCTTTGCTAAAAATTTCTTTGCATGCTACTACATATTTGGTTTAATTTCTTCAACTGTTGACTTGGGCATGAATGTAACTAAGGATCTCTCCCTGATCTATTTCTCTGTGTGTAACGCATATGTCCACCTGGCTGATATCTTATCATTTAGCTCTTGTGGAATATGACTTCTAAATTGTAGAGGTACATACTTGTATGCTACCATCATTTTAATGATAGCATCATCTAATTTATCCTGGTCCTTGATAGATAGATGTACCCATTGTCTAATCTTATTATTTTCTATAATGCCTGTATTGATGATTGACTGTGCAATTTCATCAATTGTCTTTAGAATTTTGGCCTTATCTGCTTGTATTCTCTGTTCTCTTTCATTCTTTCCTGTATCATCCTTATCTTCTCTTCCTCTTAGATATCTCCTTCTCTATTTCAGTGTTGATTTCCTAGTTGAGGATGTATTCTTTCTTTTCATTTAAGTTTTCATAGTTCCTTTCTTCAAGGGTGGTGAGTCTACCTCTTTTTTTTTTGTCTTGCTCCTTGTTATTGATGTAACTATTACATTAGTAACCTTTGGTTTCTTAACAGGTGGTGCATCTGATTCAACAAACTCTGAATCACTTATCTATTTATCTTCACCAACGGGTGACTAATCCTTGGTGATATCTACTAATTTTTCTAGGTCTTCATCATTTACCAACAATTTCTTTTGAAGCGTGTTCATTATTTTTGTCTTCTTCCTGTCTATCTTCTTTACTACTAAACCAGTCTTGATTCTTGACTTGGCTTCCTCATATGTTCTAAATCTTTTCAAGGTTTTATCCATTGGCTCATTTAGTAGGGTTTCAATATCTTTTATATCTTGATCAATGTCAATTTCATATTCTATTGGTGGTAACCATGCTATTCTTGCTTGTGTAGGTTTCATGAGTGTTGAGTCGGTGTCAACCACAAAACATATCTCATCTTTGTAATTTTCCACTAGTTGAGCAGGGATTCTTGTCCTCTTCTCCATCCTAGTCTTGAATGTGGCAAATTAGCCATCCATTAAAGGTATGAAATTGTCTCCTAGTGACTTAATGATATCACTAATCTGTGCAGTGATTGGTCGATTTGTATCCCAAGTGACATTACCGAATGAAGGAAAGAATTTTTTTAAATAGAAGAATGTGCACATAAGGAGGGAACCAAACTTACATGTGTTATATCTAGATGATCTAATTGTTCTTATATTCTCCTCCAGTTTCTTCAGTAGCAGCTCAGATAAGTCTAGTTGCAGTCCCTTCTTCACAATTTTATATGAAGTGTCAACTGCTCCACATTATGTTCTTTGTTCTACTAGTTTGGAATATCTTGTACCAAAGTACACATGCACTGAATTTCATCTCGGGGTCATTGATTGTATTGATTTTCAACCCTCTGTCATCCCATTCGGCTCCAGTTAGCTTTTCAATGTCAGGGAGTGAAGGATTCTTCAGGGATTTTGCCTTCTCGATGATGGGATAACTAGTCACTATATGAATCACATCTTTTGTGATTGGTTTGGGTTCATCTAGCAACAATTTCCCATCATGTAATCAGTTGCTTACTATCCATATCCACTTGGTTTTGAACTCTTTTAGGAATAGTAGGGCATTGGTTAACCCTTTTACTTCTATTTGCTTATACTCATCATGAGGTTTCCAAAATTACATAGCTTCTAGTAAGCTTCCTAAAGCTCAAGGTCTCTGATCCCTGCAACCTTGTAGTGAATATATGCATGTATATCTTCAACCAGCAAAACCCTAGGAGGAATACTTGAAAAAGCTCCCTTGTCATCGTGTTGTGAAGCAACCTCAGGGCAGAACTTGTAGTTTGGTTCTTTGCATGTTGAGTTCTTTATCAAAGCTATATTTTTGTCCTTTGCATTCTTGATCTTCGTGACCCATGATATGGTTGCCATTGTTTTTCAAATTAGGGCTTCTCTATAAATAAATAGTTATCTCGGTGAGTCTGGATACTCACTTGATCTTTGATGTGGATGCTCAGAATATATCGGAGAGGTTTTGAATCTGTTGTTGGTAGCTCTGCAATATTTTCACTTCTTAGTCACTCTTTTTTTCTCTACTCTCTGCTCATAAATAATGGGTGAACAAATGAGATTTTGTCGGCCCCTTTTTATAGATAATGTGCCCTAAGTGATGCATTAAATGCTTCACCTACTTCTTGGTCAACAAAATAGTGATGCTCGATCAACACACAAAATTATTTAGCTCGGTAAGTATTCAATACTCGGTACAAGGTGTCAACTCGGTTGTCTTCCACATGTTTACTAACGATGCTTGGTGTATATTGCCAATTCGGTTATCTTTTGTATGTTTACCGACGTGCAATTTATGCTCAATTCATATTAACCGACCAGACTAGATTCACAAAACATAACAAGTAATAAAATAGTGCATCTTCATTCATGCTAATTGGCTTTTTCTCAATGAATATAGGAACTGATGTAAAATATAGCTTTGTAGAGTGTAGTTCCATACTTACTTGTATTGCTTAGGTGGGGGTGGTGCAATCACCTAATCCATTAGATGAGGTGTCACCAACTGTATTTCTTGGTCTAGCATTATCATTGTTTGAAGCTCTCCTCCACATTTGATTTCTCATTCTCCTGATGTATTCAATAGTATTTCCATTTCCAAAAGTTCTTGACTTTGTTACTTGGTCTCTATAGTCCTTGCTTAGGTGACCAACCTTATGATAGTGTAAGCATGTCATCCTAGAGTTAGTCCAGTTCCTAGATCTTTGTATCCATTTCCTCATGCAGTTTGCAGCTATATGTCCATATCTACCACATGTTGTGCAATTTACCCATGTTTTGTAATCCCAAACATATGAGTTACCGACTCTTCTCAGTTTATAATGATTTTCTTGCTCTTTAGGTTTCCATACTTGCTTTTTCTTTTTCCTGCATTCATGAGATGTGTGGCCATGTATGTTGCAAGTAGGGAAATATTTTTCCATGTAGGATTCCTTCTTTGGTTTGTTCACCTTAGATCTACATTCATGTGCTTTGTGTCCATGATTTTTATAGTTATGACAATTACCTATGAATGTAGAAGTAGATTTAGGAATACCTTTAGCCTTTCTCTTGCAGATATAGGATGTGTGGCCTAGTTTTCCACAGTTATTACATGAACGCTTCTTTTCTCTAGGATGTGTGTAGACATCTCTTTGATCAGATCGGTTTGATGATTCTCTATGCTCGGTATACCCTAAACCAGTATTGTTGTTGAGTCTTCTTTGTCCGTTCAGAAATTATCCATTCTTTTTGTGTTGTCTTCAACTTTCCTGATCATATCATTATGTTGTTGTTGAATCTTTGCTTCATGCTTTAGTTTCTCATTCTCTTATTTTAGTTCACCAATAACTTCCAATTTTCCATTAAGTTCTATGTTCACTCGATTGGCCTCATGACTCATAAGAACTATTTGATTGGTGATCTCAATGTGATGTTCAGTAAGTCTCTGTATCTCAGATTCTTTCTCTTGTAATTTCTCAGTAATCTTTCTCTTTTCATCAATAGCTAAATTTCTTTCTTGTTCATCTTGTCTTGCATTATGCATAACATCAATCATTCTTACCATCTGTGTCTCTTGACCGATCTGTAGTACCTTTACTTGTTCAGTCAGATATTGATTGATTTCATTCAGACTTGTAATGCTTTCTTTAGATGTGTCAGATGTATTACCAGATGCAGATCCTGATGAATCAAATAAATCAAGTATCTCTTCTTCATAATAGTCAATTGTATTGTAGGGAGATGCCATGGCTTTTCTTTCAACCAATAATTCTTTCATCTTGTTTCTTTCTTCTTTGTATTGCTCAAATAAAATCTGTATCTCCAAGATCTGATTCTCAATATTTTTATCAAGATTATACCTTTCCATCGTATGATCTTTTCTCTCAAGTGATTTAAACTTTTCCAACTAAGAGATCTAGCTATGATACCAATTGTTTTAATAATGGAAGGGTGTGTACTAAGAGGGGAGGAGTGAATCAGTACCCTTAAAACTTTTATCACTTAACCTTAGTAATCTTTACTTGCATTACCGACCATTGTTGCTTTACTACCTTATGCATGTAATATCATAACATAAATGTAAGTGTATGTAAACAAACATAGAAACATTCATGAAACTTAGTAACACATGAAAAAATAATTGATAACGCAGAAAAACCCCTGATATAAGGTAAAAACTGCGACGGGGATGAAACCCGTAAAGCTTCACTATCTGCAAAATCGAAGGTGTCAGTTAAGGCTACAAGTTGTGCTCACTTCTGATGATCTTACCATGTTAGGAGTAATATGTCAGACTTGTTAAGTCTACTTAGTTAAGAGATTTTAAAAACACAATGTATATGTAAACTTGGTTAAGAAATTTACAATAAAACTATTAAGTCCATCTTCTTGAAGGATTTCTTCTATTTGCTACAATTGTTAGAGAGTAGACAAAAATAATTATGACATGATAGCTTTCAATCTTGAATTTATGATTACAAATTCATTAAGTTCACAAAAACAATATCACCTTATTGTGATGATTAATACCTCTATTCTTCTCGGTAGCCTTGAATCTAGTTCTTCATAACTTAATTCTACTTTATTTTTGTCCTTGTGGATGAAAACATTTGTCTTATCCGTAGATTTCCTCTGTGGCTACAATCATCGATGTCTTGATTGATTACTACATATATTTATACAAGATTATGACCTAATTAGGTTTCACACTTTTCTTGATAACTCTAATGATCTAAGGATTACATCTTCACTTGAAAGATATACCCAAAACACAGAGTCCTGCTCTGTCAAGCATCATTGTCACAATCCAGAAACCAGTCTTCATTAAAACATCTGTAACATCTCCAATATGAAATATAAATCCAAGAGACCTTAGGCATAAGGTCATCACACATCCTTCTTCATATCATTATCTTTGATCATTCTGATTCATCTATATAGTGTTCATACACTTCTGTCAGTCATCATACAATAGTAATATCCAGTTTGTTCACTCCACAGAAACATATGTTGACATCAATGAAAAAATATGAATATCAACAGCATCAGTAGTACCCAAATTTGATATCATCCAACAATCTCCCCCTTTGGCATTGATGGAAACATATGGGAAAATCCATCAACCCAAAAAGTGCTCTCTCTCAATATAATCTTATCAATATCCTCAACACAAATCTCCCTTAAGCAGTAGGGATTTTCACATAGAATTTTTCCCCCTTTGGAAATAATGGAAAATGGTGCCATAACTCTTCTGTAATCTTCTGTAAGGTGTAGTTTTTTTCACATCTTCATGTCTAACAGCCAGGTGCAAAATCACCTAAATGCGCTCCATAGTATTCCTGTGATCACTCCTCTTGAGGAGTAAATCCATACATCAAGTCCAAAAAATGATATAGCTCTAAAAGCCACTAGATTGATGCATGTTTGCATCAATTATTTACCACTGGAAGGGGCTCTCACCCCAAGCATGCTCCTGAGATATTCAAAAGAATCTTTTAGCAAAGGTTTTGTTAGTATATTTTCTATTTGTTCCTTTGTGCTAATATACTCTAGTCTAATCTCTTTCTCTGTAACCTTGTCCCTCAAGAAATGATACTTAATAGAAATATGTTTAGTCTTTGAATGCATTATAGGATGCTTTGACATATTTACTGTGCTAGTGTTATCACAATGGATATTCACTGTGCTAGTGTTTTTCAATGGATAGCCATTGGCTCTTCAAAAATTATTCCAATGTCCTTCAACATTTGTTTCATCCAAACAACATGTTTACAATTTATAGCAGCAACAACATACTCTGATTTAGCAGTAGACTGAGAAATACAGTCTTGCTTCTTACTCAACCAAGAAACTAGTCTTTTCCCAAGGAAAAATGCTCCACCACTTGCACTCTTTCTATCATCCACATTACCTGCCCAATTAGCATCAGTGTAAGCCTGTAAAATAAAATAATCTAATTTTTCATACCACAATCCATATTCTATTGTTCCTTTCTAGTATCTGAAAATTATTTTCATAGTAGCAAGGTGTATCTCTCTAGGACCTGCTTGATATCTTGCCACAATTCCAGTTGCATTGGAAATATCTAGTCTGGTGTGAGTTAGATATTGTAGACCACCAATCATCAATTTGTACTTTGTCTGAAAAACACTTTGAGTCTCATCATTAATAGTCAATTTGTATCCAATCACCATGGGTGTCCCAACAGGTTTACAATCTTCCATTTCAAACTTATTCAACATTTCCTTAAGATACTTGGTCTGAGATATAAAAATACCATTCTTACTTTGATTAATTCGCAAACTAAGAAAAAATTTCATCTCACCAATAATTGACATTTCAAATTCATTTTCCATTTCTTTAGAGAACTTCTTACTCATTTTATCATTGCCTCCAAAAATGATATCATCAACAAAAACTTCTATGATTAGTATTCCATCTTCATTAGTTCTTAAATATAAATTACTGTCTGCATTACCTTTATTGAAACCAAGATGAAGTAGATACTTGTCTAGTCTTGCATACCATGCTCTCAGTGCTTGTTTTAGTCCATACAATTCTTTCTTCAAATTACAAACCATGTCTTCATCTTTTGTCAAAGGAAATCCATAAGGTTTCTCTATATATACTTCTTCTTCCAAATCTCCATTCAAGAATGTTGATTTCACATCAATCTGATATAATTTAAAGTCTTTATGTGCAGCATAACAAGAAACAATCTCACAGCTTCCAACCTAGCAATAGGAGCAAATGTTTCTTCAAAGTCTATGCCTTCTTGTTGTGAGTAGTCTTTATAAACCAGTCTAGCCTTATTTCTTACCACTGTTCCTTCCTCATCCATTTTGTTTCTGAAAACCCATTTAGTTCCTATCACATTTTTGTTTTTAGGTTTTGGAACCAATTCCCAAGTATTGTTATTCTTTATCTGTTCAAGTTATTCTTGCATAGCTTTAGTCCAAGATTCATCTCTACATGCTTCATCAATAGTTTTCGGTTCAACTTGAGAAATCAAACAAATTTCATCTCTTACTTTAGATCTAGTCATCATTCCTTTACTTGCATTACCAATTATTTGATCTTCAGGATGGTTCTTCTTAACATACCTTGGAGTCTTAAGAGTCTCAGTAAGCTCAATTGATTCATCTTCAATCTCATCATTAACCATCAGAGGCTCTTTAGGTTCAGTAGGTGCCTCTTTTCTCTTTGCAATCTGTCCACAGTCATACATTATTTTCTGAATCTAAAAATTTTCATCTATTCTCACCTTTGCGCTTTCAATCAACTTCCTCAATCTCAAATTGAAACATTTATATGATTTTCTCTTAGTAGAATAACCAAGGAAGATACCTTCATCACTTATAGCATCAAACTTTCTTATCTCATCATCTCTTTTGATATAGCATTTACTTCCAAATATTCTGAAATATTTTATAGTAGATGCATGATCAAACTATAATTCATAAGGAGTCTTACTTGTACCTTTTTTGATTTGAAATCTATTCAAGGTGTACACAACAGTACCAACAACCTCTCTCCAATGAACATGTGATACATTTCCTTCCAGCAGAATAGTTCTGGAAGCATCTAATATTTTTATGTTTCTTTGCTCTACTATCATGTTCTATTGTGGTTTCCTAGGTGCAGATGTCTGTCTGAATATTCCATGCTCTTCATAGTAGGTATTAAATAATTCTGGTGTAAACTCACCACCTCTATTTGATCTCAAACATTTTATCTTCAAACCAGATTCATTCTCAACTTTTTCTTTGAATAACTTGAATTTTTCAAATGCCTCATATTTATCTCTCAAATATGTAACCCGCATCATTCTAGAAAAGTCATAAAAAAAGTATAAATTAACTTTCACCATATAAGATCTTGTTCTTGTAGGACCACACAGATCTGTATGTACCAAATCCAACTTCCCTTTTGTTGAATAAGATTTTCCTTTAAAACTGCTTCTAGTCTACTTCCCCATAACACACACTCTACACATAGTGTTAGATGGTTTCACAATCTTAGGTAGATCTCTTACCGCATTTGTCATACTTTCCTTCACAATGTTATCAAAGTTAACATGAAAAAATCTTCTATGACATAACCAACGGTCATCAAAATTCACAATTAAAAAAGAAGCTTCACATGTGCTCAATTCAAATACATTACCTCTATATTTAGTACTAGATGTGATCAAGTCTCCTGATTTACTTCTAATGGAAAATTTCCCATCAATGAATTTCAATTGATAACCTTTGTCCACTAGTTGTCCAACACTCAATAGATTATGCTTAAGTCCGTCAACAAGCAATATATTGTTAGTATTAGTCTTTCCATCCAAAGAAATAGATTCAACTCCAATTATAATCTTAGGAGTATTATCACCAAATCTAACAACAGAACCATCATATCTTTTTAGACTAACAAACTTGTTTTTATCTCCATTCATATGATGTGAACAACCACTATCTATAACCCATTCAGATTTATTTTCAACACAAGATACTAAGGCTTTTTCTTCATGTATAGGTTCATCATCCTTAATAGAAATAAATCCAATTTCATCATAATCAACATCATCATCAGATACGCCTTCACTAGCATAATAACATTCCTTGTTTTTTGAATACTTTGATTTGTAAAACTTAGGTTTGTGTTTTGGAACCCTTGTAGGACATCGAGATGCAAAATGACCAATCTTGTTGTATGAAATACATTTCAAAGGTAATTTGCCTTCAAATTTACCCTTACCTCTCTTTTCTCTTCTAGAGATCATGGCTACCACTTCATCTAGCTTTCTTTCTTCCTCTTATATCTGTTCACATTCATCAGTAGTCTCCAAGTTCTTCTCTCAAGTCACTATTGCTCATGCTCGCAATTCTAGATAAGTTCTTTTTGTTTCTTTGTACAGTCGCCTTGAATGCTAACTCAACTTTAGGTAAAGAATCTCCCAATTCTGTGGCCTCAAAAGTAGTTATATTTCCAATCAACATCTCTCTATTAAAGTTCATATTCAAAGGTATAATCTCCTCTATAGCTTGTACTTTATTTTTGTATGCGGGTGTCTGAGGTCTTAGCATCTTCGTAATCACTTCTTCCTCACTGTAAGTACCTCCAGAGCTTCTGATGCCAATAACCACTTCATTAATTCTCTGTGAATATGCCCTAATGTTCTCATCATCTCTCATTTTCAATGATTCCATCTTTGTCTTCCAGTTTTGTAGCTTCGCTTTCTTTGTAAAGCTATCTCCTATATATAGTGCTTCCAATCTTGTCCAGATCTCATGTGCAAAATCTAATTCTTTTACTTCTGTGAATTCACCTTCAGAAAGTGCGTTGATCAATGATTCCCTTGAGACCATATTATATGAAAATAACTTCTTATCATCTTCAGTAGCTTTATCCAACTCATCCTTAGTCGCTATCTTTTCCTTTTCTGTTAGGAGCTTATTACAGTAGTATAGTACATAGTCCCTATTAAAGGACCGACCCTACCCTATTAGGAGTCAAGAGTAACAGTGGGCTCACTGCCCAAAGAAGGTTAAATCCACCCTCAAGGATTAACAATCCGAACAAGTGTATATAAGAAATATACAATCCAGTGAACTGTTTAATAGCAATTGTCTTTGCTTGGTCAGTTCCAATGAAGTATTACAATCACAAACTCTGTTCTACATCTAGCAGCCAGTCAAACTTCGCAGCTTCCACACTTCTTTGTCTTTCAATTACTTTCTCATTATTTCTCTATCACATCTTTTCAAAAGAAAAGACCTCTCATATATACCCTATTACAATAATTGATTAGGTCGGCCAATTAAGCTTTCCCTGTATACAAATAATTATTTAACCCCTTGCTAAGATACACAAGGTACCTAAAACAAGTAAACATCAATTACAATACATCAAATATATTCCAAGATCCACAATCCATGCTCACAATCCATAGTACACGCTACATTTATGAAGTCGGCCAACAAATAGGTCTTCTCCATAATACACACCATAGCTGACATCACCAACAATCTCATGACTATCGATCAACAACTAGCATTCCTCAATGTGTCCTCTATCATCCCTTAAGTTCGCATACTCTGAAACATCTTCACCTGAAAGATATACCCAAAACATAGAGACCCGCTCTGTCAAGCATCACTGTCACAGTCATGAAACCAGTCTTCACTAAAATATCTGTAACATCTCCAATATACAATATAAAGCCAAGCGACCTTAGGCATAAGGTCATCACACATCCTTCTTCATATCATTATCTTCGATCGTTCTGATTCATCCATACAGTGTCTGTACACTTATGTCAGTCATCATACAATAGCAATAACCAGTCTGTTCACTCCGCAAAAATAGATGTTGACATCAGTGACAAAATATGAATATCAACAACATCAGTAGTACCCAAATCTGATATCATCCAGCAAATCAGATGAAAGAGGTTGAGTTGTGTTTCAAATAGGGGACAAGATGACAAAATGAGTGTTGAGGATAGCAGAGGCTAAATGAGTGACTAAGATAGCAAAGCTTGGAGTGATCCATGTGCTTTCAATCCTCTATTCTCATTAGCTTATTGATTTTTGTCCCCTTTGTTGAAAATATGAATTAATTAATTCAAACAATTAAATAAATCAGCCATGTGGGGAATTAGATGGGTTGGATTTGATTTATTTAATTTGAACTATATAACTAATTGATTAAATCAATTACATAGTTTCGTTAATCCCTTTTGGCTTATATTTAATTAATTACTATCTTTGTTAATTAATCCATGATGTTGACTTGACTAGACCACTTTGACTTTGGTTGACCGGTTTAGGGTGTCTACAATGATCACTTGTAGAATCAAACATTAAATATAAAAAGACTTTCGAAATAATAAAATAATAAGCCTAAGATTGACACCCCAAGACTTTTTATCCAAGCTCTAATAAAAGATTATGTAAAAATATTCTTTATAATACCAACCATCACTAATTAGATTAAGAACGCCATTTTTATTCCAAAATAGTATCCACTAAAATAGTTGTTAGGTAAAAACCTAATATTACATAATTCCTCTCTTATGATGGCTATGACCCAAAAAGAAGACCTTCATTCCTACACCTACCATACCTAATAAGAAACTTATTCATACATGTTGCAAGGCATAATGACAAAGAAGAGCATAAGACATCAAAATCGAACTTCCTACACAAGTGAAATGTTAGAAATAAAGACCATAATCCACCATTATTTAGGGTAATCATACTTTAAAAATATTATATTCCAACACTTCTTATCTCTTATTATAACAATATTAAATTTATAAAATATTTATAATTATAATAATTTTGCTTAAAAAATTGTTCCCAACGTTTAAAGTCAAATTAATGCTTCAGGAAGTCCAATGTCTCGAAGAATGTTCTATATAATACGCATCATAGCCTTCTCTTGTGTGTTATCAAGTTTACGTGTGAATAAAATCTAATCAAAAGGTTACCTGTTTTATTTTATTATTATTTTCATACATTAATGTATATACTCTTTGAATTTGTTAAGATATTAAGCTTCTAGAGAAAAGAACCAAAATTCTCAATAAAAATGGTAAGAAGCCGAATACATCCATTAAAAATTGTAACTCTCAATACATTAAAGAAAGGAGCTTTCTTGAAGGAAGTTACATATTTTTAGATATATACAATTAATATTATTTTTATACTTTCAATTTTATTATATCACAACTATAGTTTTGGTTTCCTAACAACTTTTTCCATGTGACAAATCTCTCTTTTGATTTAAGGGCCAAATTATGACTAAGAACTTATATTATATTTTGAGTTGTTCAAGAGTATTCCAACTAATAACATGTTAGTATTTGTATTAAGCCAACTGATTACCATTAAGAATTGGTCAATATGGGATTTTAAATGAGAATAATCTTTCATTATGGTAGCGTTATTTCTTTATAATTTAATTTTGTTCAAAATAATAAACTTAATGTAAAAATTATATTAAGTTAAAATTATGCTAGAAGTAGAAGTATTATGTTAATGGAAAGGAGTTTGCCTTTCTTTTACATTAATCTTATTTTCATATAAATTATATTATATTTTGGATTGTAGTCTTTAAAAGAAAAAAATTATAATATTAGACATTTTGAATTTATGATATTTTATATATTAGTTTGATGAGGTTTAAAATATATTTTAAGATTGGTTAAGAGTAGGTTAATGATTATGACAAAAGGAAAATTGATAAATAAAGTAGTGGTCATAAAAAATATTGATAACATTAGCAAACAATTAATAACGTGTTATCCATAAATGAGTTACTTTAACCAATTATACAACAAATTGATTAGATTCTAAAATGAATAATTTATCTGTAATGAGGTTTTTTTAATAAAGTGGTAAAGACATCTTCTTTTGAACAATTAGAAAATAATTTTGAGTGCAAATTATGGGTGATTAAATTTGGTACATATATAACATGACTTCTAGAAAATGCTTTAAGTAGAAAGCCAATAATTTCCTATACTTAAAGATGACTAGTGTCTTTGTGAAAAATGTTTCAAAATATTTGGAGTAAACAAAAGACAATAATTGATACTTGACATAGAACTAAAAACAAATAAAATGTGAGCAAGGCTTATAGAAATAAAATAAACCAAATAATTGAGAGGCTATAGAAATAGAGAGACAAGTGTTAGTCTTCAAAGGCACTGAGAGTGGGGTGGGGGTGGAGGCGGGAGTGAATTAGTGCACCCACAAATCTGAAACAAAACTTAAATGTCTTCCTAAAGATCCAACAGGCAAAAGTAATAACACATAATCCATTCACATAAAGAAGACACAAGACACAAGATTTTTCCTGTGGAAACCCTTGTTAGAGGGAGAAAACCACGTGTGGACAAGATGCCCACAAATTCCACTTGTGCATTGAAGAATTTTTCCTTGTTAGGAGCAGTTACAAAAACCCTGTTAGGGGTGCTAGAATAACTGAGAGGGGGGGGGGGTGAATCAGTGGCCTAAAAAATATTCTAATAAATCAACCCAGAACTTAGTACCACAATATTAAGCCTCTAGTTATCTTTAGTCCCACAAGATGAATGCCTTTAAATAATCTCAACAAACAACTACTGTTCGGAGTTCACTGTTTAAACCGTATTCTTACTGTTTACCGATTAGCAGTCTTTCATTTACCGAAATATAGTAAATGACTTAGTGTATACCGATCAATCCAGATTTAGTTATGTGTAATGAAAACTAAAGTAATGAATCATAAACACATAGACACGTGGCTTTTTAACATGGAAACCATGTTAAGGGAAAACCCACTTGGGACCGGTAACCCAAAATTTTCACTCTTCTGAAGTGAGCTCAGTGAAGAGCCAACCTTGTTAAAGGTTACAAACACACTATTATGTGTGACCTTCTTAGAGGATTTAAATAGAATAATTTGTCACTTAATATCTGGCATCTCTATGCTACCTTTATGACCTGTTGGTTGTATTCCCGGTTTTGGCTAGTTTCCCTAAATTTTGTGGTCTTCTCTCTCTGATTTCGTGTTTAGAACAGAAGTCTCTCAGTTCTTATACCTTTTCCCTGTCAAAGTTTTCAGGTTTTCAAGTCTGAATCTATGAGAATGTGCAAAAACCTTGAAACCCTGGGTCTTGTTTGGTGTCCCGAATTGAAAAGAAACCCTAACGTGTTTTTCGCTTATGTTTTGCTGTTACTTTTTGTTTCACTTAAGTCATGTGTTACATTCTGATCGCCTAGTCGCATAACTTGAATGGCATATTCCCTTTTTCTTCCAGACTTGGCGATTAGCTTGTGTCGCGTAGTCTCATTCAAAATTAGAATATTCCTTTGGCATTTTCAGACTTCGTGATTTAGTTTGTATCGCGTAGTCACGGGATCAGTAAATAGGTCAGCAGTATGTGAAGGGACCCACAGATAGGTCATGATGTCGCAGGAAATTATCAGCAGCTAAGGGTTTGTCACAAGACATCGCGATCTCTTTATGTCGCATAATTGCTAGATGGGTCTGAGGTTAAGTAAGTTGTGCAAAGCTTTAGTCGCATGGTCTCTAGAAAGGATGTCAGTAAAGTGAAAGTTGCCGAGACCTTGCGACTAACCATATGCGGTTTGAGGTAAAAGCACAGTCGGGTTGTCGCCAGATTCAGGAGATGACTCAAATTTCCATTATGCGATGTAGAAATAAATGATCAATGAGACATGTGTCAGAAGGTAAGTGGATTTCAAAGACTTATCGCATGATCACCAAAAGGTAAGAATTTATTCAGCGACTACGAGACTAAATTAAGGGCTTCTGTTTATCGCAAAGTCTTTGAAGATTTTAAGGGTATCATTGATTACTTGGCGATTTGGCGGGAGCCGTCAGATGAAGTGATTAAAAAATCATACGGTGGTCGCAAAGTCTGAAAATAAGAGAGTCCAAAAGGAAAAGTACTCATGACTTAGAGCTAAGGGTATGTCACAAAGTCGTCAGATGAAGTAAAGGGCATAGTACCTGTCGTGGTGTCTCAAAAGGTTTTAACACTTAACATTTATATTTTTCCATCGGGCGACTAAGGGTAGTCGCGGGGTCTTACAAAGGAAATAAAACATTTAGCGACTGGGAGACAACTGTGAAAGCAAAAAGTGACGGTTAGTCGCAGAGTCTCCGAAAAGGATGTGAGTTAGTGCTAACCATTGGCGACTTTGATTTCTTCATTGTCGCGTGATCGCCAGATGATAACTTTGGTTAACAAAGGTAAGGAAAGTTGTATAGTCGCTGAGTCTCCAGAAAAATCATGGGTTAAGGACTGGGGTCAGTGATAGAGAAATTGTATGTAGTCGCATGGTCGTCTGATACCAAATATTAAGAAAAGGTGGCAACATCTGATCAGACAATGTGAGTCACTCATCGTCCAATGAGGGGCTTAGATTTTGATTACTGTGCAAAAAAGAGGTATCTGAGATGTATGACAGTGAGCCAATCACAAGAAGACATGTCATCTCATTTGAATTTTGTAAGGTTTTTTCGAGGATTCAGTTTTATGAATTTGATTTCCTATCACGCTCATGGAACTACGGCTAGATTTTCAATCAATTTCACAGTATGTTGAATTAAAGACAGAATTGATGTTTTCCAAATTATGAGCCGTGTACTTGGAACGGTTACTATAAGGGGCTGATTGTGTATTCATTTTCATTCATCTTGCTTTCAAAATTTCAAAACGAGAAGGGATAGTATTTTGAAAGAGGGAAAAATCAAAGATTTGCAGGGGTTTATGTTGCTTAAAGCTCATTATTTCCCGAGAATTATGCACAGGGGAGTAGGTGAATCTTAGAGATAGATTTGTCTCAGTATCGGTAAAGAAGAAGAGATTCAAGCATGGTAAACATGAGCAAAGCGGTCAGTGTAGCTTCGACCAGTGCTGGAACTGAAAAGGTAGAAGAGGAGGCAAAGGGAAAACCAAATTATTTTGATGAATTCCTCAGATTGCTTCCTGGTTCAACTCAGAACAAAAGAGAAAATGCCAATGTGCTCATAGATTATTATCGTGATATACGAGATGCTGACACTCCGGGAATAACAGGTTTTTCACTTTTTACTTCTACAAGAATTCTGATAAAGCTATTCCAGTGTCAAACCCTTGGACTTGTGGTTTAGCTAGATTAATTGTTCCTGATGTCTACATAGATGTAGACTTGTTCCTAGATCTTTCCAGTCATTATGATGTTTTGTCCAAAATAATTAAAAGGAATGATGGCACTGCCCTGCTGATCCTTAACAGAAATTCATTCATGCAAGCTTTTGGTTTATATAGCACTATGTCTACCAAAATTGACATGACAAAGCAGGAACAAAGATATAATTTAAAGCCTAGTATTGCTAGAGGACAGTTGTATAAACATATGCTAAAGGAGGTGAGAAAGTATTTAGATCCTATGTCTGGGACAAGCCCATATTATTATAAGGATTTACACTTCTACATTAAGTATATCGCCTATGCCCTATGTAGAGTGCTAGGGATAGATGGGGAAGCAAAGAAGATCAATGCTAGCATTTTGATGATGGTGCTGGATCTACAGGATGTGCATTCTAGCACTAGTTATGATTACATATAGCATATCATTGATCAGATGCATGAGGGTTTCATTGCAACTCAGAAGAAGTTGAAGGACCCTAAGGAAAAGGAGCCCAAGTTTTTCCATTATTCCATTCTTATGCATCTTCTGTTATATTTCAATTTTGTGATCATGGATGTGGATAATTTAGCCCCTCAGAGGTTTTACCAGGAAGGACCTAATCCTATCCAGTTTTGGGTGAGGGTTTGGAATTACACGTCTAAGGACTGTGATTATTGTGCTTTCCATAATCGAATTGTATATCCAATAATACAAAGTCTGGGCATCAGCAGGACAAGGGTCCTACTAAAGATTATGCAATTGCTAAGGCCATGTGACTACACTGATAAGTGGGAGGGAAAACATAATTGGGGTGATTTCTTCTTGGAAGAAAATTATACTATCATCAGGGTATATGGGTGTATTCACCCA
>MU223637.1:367243-406554 GCA_018584345.1 Thuja plicata | reverse complement strand
AGAGGTTAAATTAAGCCTCTTCTCTGATGACTTTAATAGATTTGTTCCTTCCTTAAGGGGAGATGATGATCAAGTAAAGGCCTTAGATGCCTAGAGGAATGAATTTGACAACAAAATGCCTAGTGATGAGGCATTTATTTCGGGGATAGATGTGGATATAGAAGTATTCAATAAGATATTGGATGAATCTTTCAAGGCAGAAACTGACATCAACAAGTTTCTAGTAGATGTTAAGAACATCGCTGATGCTAGATGGGATAGGCAAAAGGTACAAATATAGAGTACTCAAGATTTCAAATGGCGATTAGATGATGAAGTGAAAGCATGGGAATTGATGACCACGCCCAAGAGAAAGAAGCCAACAATTGAAGAAGAAGGCTTGGACAATGAGTAAGGGTGAATACTTGGTGCCTCACTATTGAAGATAAAGAAGTCAGTTATTGCAAAAGGAAAGTGTAGGTGAATATGTAAGCATGGTCATCTAGACTCGACATGAATACTACCAGCTACCATGTATACTATCAAAATGAAGTCACTAGATCAGGAGAAGAACAAAGAATATTTGTTTTTATTTTTTGACTTGGTCGTTCCACCGCTTCTTCTCTCTCTTTCTCTTTTGTCTCTTCTATAGTTTTAGGGTTAGGTTTTCTCAGACCATCTGAAGCTTGTAGCATCCTTTTGAAAAGGATTCCAAGATGGTTGAAGACCTATATATATAGAAGAGAGTTGTATTTTTAAAACAGGATGAAATATATTGTAAAATTAGTCTTTCTAAATTTGTGTCTGTATTTTGAAGCTTCAAAGCTTTTTCATGTATGAAAGAAGGATTACATCAATAAAATACGGTGCAATTTTACTCTTCTCCATTGTTGTCTCTTTATTTCCTGTGTATGCTTTTTTATGCTTAAGGTTGTAAGGCAGTCTGAAGCATTTTGGTTACAAGGTAACTATCTAATTACTTACAAGTTTCTTTCATGTAAAGAACTAAGTTTTGTGAGTGGTTTTGGGAAGCATATCAGTACTTAAAGATTTGATATAGTATTTTAGAGGTAACTAGATAATTTCTAAGGCAACTTATCCAAATTGCATGTAGGTTGTAAGGAAGCTTACAGTATTTTGTTTTGTGAGACTTTAAGATTTTTGACTCTGTAACCCAAACGATAGGCACTGATCTAGGTCTTGGTCTGATAATCTATCATCATCCAAGTTTTCAAAACTATTCAAAATTATTTCAATTAAAATACATCTGTTACTGAAACAAATGAGCTGAACTCATTAAGGACTTATATCAGCAGGATATTGTCCATTTTGTTGATTCTTTAGAGAGTGAATCATTAGTTTATCCTTCCTGAAATCAAAAGGAAGAAGGATGCAAATCCTTGTCTTATTGGTTCATGTTATCAAAACTATATCCTGGCTTATAATACTCTATTTCAGATGAATCATTGCAATCTCTTAAGTATTTTATAAGTTGTTACAGTGAGGTTTTAGGTACATAGCCAGTGAATGAAATAATCCACCAAATACATAGGATGAAGTATCAATAATCTTTAAAAGGTAATACCTGCCTGAGTCTATGGAGCTAAAAAATGAAGAAGGATATTATCCAATCCTTAGAAATTATCCTTTCTCTTGCCTAAAAGAGGTTGCATTCAAGTATAGAAGGTATACTGTCATCATTAGGTAAGTGTTGCAGGAAAAAGTGCTAACATGACCAAACTCAGTGTAGTTTTTCAATTGGTATTTGGCATCTCATGCTACCTTCATAATCATAATTTTTGATACTCCTTCGGATGTATCTCAATATAGAAAGGATTGTTAAGTCCTTCTTAGTTAAGAGACTTTCTGATCCAATGGCTAAATTGAAATAGTAAATGATCTATTCAAAAATACAACTATAGACTTGAAGATTTTCATATCTATTCTAAGCTTATTATACCTTTATGATCAATGTATCTTTTCAAGACCTTTTCTCCACTTATTTTTGCTCAGTGATGTTGTTCTCTATTGCTCGGTGTCCGCAGAATTAGCTTTGTTATTCAACTTGATTGATCAGGTCTGATTGAAGTTGTTCTTCATCAATTTCTCTTTAGCATCCTCTTTCTCTATTCACTCCCCTAATTCATAATAAATTAGATTGTCTCTTTATAGACATGATTCAACCATTTCTAAGTTCTTGAGTTTCTTGTTCTTGGTGTGATCTGCAATTCTATCCAATCTTTCTTTAAAGTTGTACTCCTTTTTTATCTCGTAGATATCTTCTTGTCAACTATAATAAAACTTCTTTAAAAATCTCTCTTATCTCTGGCTTCAAACTTGTCGATGAAAAAAATGTTAACCATTTAACTCCTTCATTAGCTCTTGCCAGCTAAGTCTTTTGTTGTTTCTGATCTTCTATTCTTTTCAGTGTTTAACTCCTTGTTTGCTCGATCAACACTTCAGTTCTCCTCAGGCATATTCGTCGAGGTTGTCTGTCTGTTGGGTAACACTATTTTTATGTCCGTCAGGTAACACTATTGTTTTATCCATTGGTAATTCTTGTGGTTTTTCTCATCAGTAATGCTTATCAGGTTTCTTTCTTGGGCATCACTGTGACTTTCCTCTTAGGGTTCTCTATCTATTGATGTGCACTTATCCATCAATGTCTGTTGTCACTTTGTGAATACTTAACTTTTATGCATTACTGATAGCATAACCTTTATCTCTCTGGTTCTTTGAATTCTTTGACATAATGTGTATAACCAATCAGATTACATCAAGTTGACATCAATGAAAATACAATCTATTAACCGATTTAATGTCTTGCATTAACTTTCTACATTTCGGTGATCGTCAACTTAACATCTTCAAACATTCAATCATTTATGGTTCATCAATCTCTCCCTTTGGCATTGATGGAAATACACTACATTATCACACTATATTATTACTAATACAATATAAAATATAACAGTTGTAGTTCACCAAACTACCAAACTTATTATTCTATAACTAATACAAATGTCTGGCTCTCGATAAGCTCATATAGCTTAGATTTGTTTCTTGTAGAGTGCTCTCCTTTAGTATTCAATCCCTTTAATGGATATATGTGTCAGCTTTTCTCTCTATTTCTGATATGTGCTCTCCCTTGACTGTTCCTCTCCTTGATAATCTCTTTTTCCTTTGACAATAATAAGTTATCTCTTTTGTATGTATTATCTCCCTCATGATGGATATTTCATATGTAATCCTCTCCCTTGGATATTCTCTCCCTTATAGGTTACATCTCTCCCTTATGATACTTCTCTCCCTTTGATGGATATTTCATATGTATATATAATCTCTCTCCTTTTGGATCTTCTCAAGATAATCTCTCCTTATCTCTCCCTTTGAATCTCTCTCCCTTTGACAACAATGCCAAAGTAAACATTGAGCATTCCAAAGTTATATCCTTTCTCTTTTTATAATATACTCCTTTAATTTCCTTTCCATCAGCAACATAGCTCTATATTAGCCAAAATTATCTCTGGTGCTCAATGCAGATTTGTACCTTGCTATGTACAGATGTATCTTTTCAGTCCATTTCTTTACTTGCATCAACATGAATGATCTTCTAATTTGTGTATAGGCTGATGCAATCTCCAAGTCATCTTACTGACCAATAGACAAGGGTTGGACCCCTAGTCTCTTTCTCAAGTACTCAAATTTATCTTTAGGCAATGGCTTGGTAAATATGTCAGCTATTTGTTCCTTGGATTAAACATATTCTAGTAACACTTCTTTTGCTTGCACTTGTTCTCTTAAGTAATGATACTTGATTTCTATATGCTTAGTCTTAGCATGCATGATTGGATTTTTTGAAATGTTAATTGCACTAGTATTATCACAATAGATAATCACTGGTTCAAGAATCTTCATATTTATACCTTCCAGTAGTTATTTTATCCATGCAATATTTGAGCAGTTTGCAATAGCAGCCACATATTTTGCTTCTACAGTAGATTGTGAGATGCATCCTTGCTTCTTGTTGATCCATGTAACAAGTATGTCACCCGTCAAGAATGCTCCTCTAGTTGTGCTTTTTTTGTCATCTAAGTTTCCAGCCCAATCAACATCTGTATAGACTTGAAGCTCAAATTTTCCCTTTTTGTTATATCATAAGCTATAGTCTTCGGTGTTCTTTAGATATCTCAGAATTCTCTATGTGATTCTTTGGGATTAGAAGAGAATCTTGCAACTATTCCAACTACATTTTCTATGTCCGGTCCGGTATGAACAACATACATTAGTTTTCCAATCATTGATCTCTACAAGGTCTGATTTACCTCATTTGATTTGTCTTCTTTTTCCAGCTTATATCCGATATCCATAGGTGTTCCAAGTGGTTTAGAATCTTCCATTTTGAATATCTTCAGCACTTTCTTGATGTATTTAGACAAAGTGATATATATGCTTGCATCTTGTTGAAGAATTTGTAGGCCAAAAAAGAATTTGATCTCCCCAAAAATAGACATTTCAAACTCTTTTCTCATTTCATTAGCAAATGATTTACATAGTATATCATTGCCTCCAAATATGATATCATCAACAAATATTTTAGCAATCAGAATATTATCATCAGTATCTTCTTTTAAGTACATATTTCTATTTTCACTTGTTCTTACGAATCCAATGCTTATGAGATAGGAGTGAAGTATTTCATACCATGCTCTCGATGCTTGTTTCAATCCATACAAGGCTTTATGGAGTCTACATACCATGTTTCTCTTGTCTGGATCAACAAACCCTTCTGGTTGTTCAATGTATACCTCTTCTTCCAGTATTCCATTTAGGAATGCAAATTTGACATCCATCTAATATATCTTGAATCCTTTGAATGCAGCATAAGAAAGTAATATTATTACTCCTATTCTAGCAATGGGTGCAAAGGTTTCTCCATAATCAATACCTTCTTCTTGTGCATACCCCTTGCATACTAACCTTGCTTTATTTTTTGTGACTTCTCCATTCTCATTCATCTTGTTTCTGAATATCCATTTGGTACCAATGACATTATTTTCATCAGGTCTCGGTACTAGTGTCCATGTCTTAATTTTGTCAATCTGTTCTATCTCTTCATTCATATCACTGACCCATTCTTCATTTTCTAGTGCAGTATTAACAGATTTAGGCTCAAAATCACAAATTAAACATCTGGTGTTTAGTGACTTACTTCTTGTTTTTATTTCAGCCTTCTTGTCTCCTATCATCTGGTTCTGTGGGTGATGTCTTCTGACATACTTGGAAAGTTTTGGTTCAACTCTTTGTCCATCATTCTAATCATCATCTTGACCTTCATTCTGATCTCCATCGCTTGGATAATCATCTTGAGTATTTTCCTAATTTTTGGTAATTGCAGCCTAATGCTCGGGTGCAATGTTCTGTTGCTCAGGAGCAATACATTGTTGCTCGGGTAGAGTGTCAGGTTCTTCATTGTAAACAAACCTGTTGTAGTCTTCTATTTATTTTCTTCTTTCCTTATCATTCTTCTCTCCAAATTCATCTATTCTTACATTTTCACTTTCAATGATCTTGTTAGAGGACTTGTTAAGACATTTATAAGCCTTGCTTTTGGTGAAATACCCTAGAAAGATACCTTCTTCACTTTTGGAGTCAAGATTTCCATTTCTATCATCTTTCAAAATATAACATTGACTTCTAAATATTCAAAAGTAACTTACATTGGGTGTGTAACCATACCATAGCTCATAGGGTGTCTTCTCTGTGTCCTTCAATTGTACCCTGTTTAATGTGTAGACAACAGTACTAACAGCTTCCCTCTAGAAAGTTTGGGTGATTCTTTTCTCAATCATCAGTGTTCTTGCACAATCAACAATGGATTTGTTTCTTCTTTCAGTAATCCCATTTTGTTGTGGTGTTCTTGGTGCAGAAACCTATCTTTTAATTCCATGATCATTGCAAAAGTTAGTGAATTCATCTGAAACAAATTCCCCTCCTCTATCTGATCTTAAGAATTTCAATTCCTTACCACTTTTTTTTTCTATCATATCCTTATACCATTTAAACATCTTGAATGCTTCTGATTTATCTTTTAAGAACATAACTGTCATCATTCTAGAATAATCATCTACAAAGAGAATGAAATACCTATCACCATAGTAACTCTTTATCCTCATGGGTCCACATAAATTAGTATGGACTAATTCTAGAATTGCATTAGACGTATGGGCTTTACTCTTGAAACTAGACTTTTTCATTTTACCTTTTTGACAATTCTTGCTCGTGATATGCTCGGGCTTTGACATGCTCGGTAGGCCTCTTACTTTCCTTTTATTTCTTATCTTTATGATGTTGTCAAAATTCACATGACATAATATTTTATGCCACAACCATGTGTCTTCGTTTTTAGCTATTAAACAAGCGATGTTAATGTCATCAAGATAGAAATGGTTACCTTTTGTCTGTTCACCAGTTCCAATCAACCTTCCTAATTTATTGAAGATCTTTGCCTTCTTATTTTCAAATTCTACTCGGTGACCTGTGTTATTCAGTTGTGAAACACTCAATAGATTATAATTAAGTCATTTTACCCAGTATGCATTTTCACATTTGATCAGGTTATTCAACATTATGGTTCCTTTACCTTCAATTGGACAATGTGTGTCATTACCCATTCTTACTGATCCACCATTATAGTATTCAAAAGTTTCAAACTTTTTTTTATCACCGGTCATGTGGTGAGTGCAGCCACTATCTATAGTCCAGACATCATTCTTACTAACCTTAGATATGAGTGCAGTCTCAACATACCTTTCTTCATCTTCGTCTAAATCATCCTTCATGGCTACAAATACCATCTCAATGTCTTCATCAGATTCGATGTCAGTGTCTCCAGCTCTGTTCTTAGTTAGGTAACAAGCTTTCTTCCCTTTATCCTTGTAGTCTCAGGTATCTCTTCTATCAGATTGTCGGTTGCTTTGGTAATCTCTATTATCACCTCGGTCAAAATTATTTTCATATGTTCTGTCACTACTGATGTCATCTTTTCTTTTGTTAGGACATCTTGCAGCAAAGTGTCCAACCTCTTTACAATTAAAACATACAAGTGGTAATTTACCTTTGTATCTACCTTTGCCTCTCTTCAATCTTCTAGCCATTAGTGCTTTAATCTCATCAAGATCTTGGTTATCACTATCACTTTCACTATCATTCCTTGTAGTGTGTTTATGAATTTATTTACTTATTTTCAAAGAAAATTTGAATGCAGGCTCTATAGATTGTAAAATACTATTATCAAATTTATTCATCTCAAATGAAATCAAACTATCTAGAGTAACAGTATTGTTTTCTACTACTCTCATTTCATGTATAGAAGATACTCTAATAGAATATATAGGCAGTAAGGTTCTTAGGATTTTACTTACCACTATCTCTTCTTCAAGTACACCTCCAACTCTTTGGATAGCATTGACTATCTCTTTTATTATGCAGCTATACTGAGTGATATTTTCTCCTTCTTTCATCCTTAGGTCATCAAACCTACCTCTTAGGCTTTCTACCTTATCTCTTAGTACATTAGCATCTTTTCCATGTACCGACTTCAATTTATCCCACATTTTCTTTACAGAGGTTCAGGTTTTGACATCTTCAAACTCAACATCTGAGAGTGAGGAAGCAAACTCTATCATCATGCAATTATGCTCATCCTTTTATCTCAATTGATCAAGTGTGTGAGGTCCTGTAGGCAACACATATCTATTATCTAAGTATTGAGTAAAATCATTTCCAATACCTGATAGGTGGAGTCTTATTCTTCTTTGCCACGATGCAAAGTTATCTTTGTTCAACTTGGGCACATCTCATTTGCTCATCTTGTGATCTTTTGCTTGAGCTGTTAAACTCCCTTTCTAAGTACACAAGCTCTGATACCAATTGTTAGAATAACTCAGAGGGGGGGTGAATCAATGGCCTCAAAAATATTCTAGTAAATCAACCCAAAACTTAGTACCACAATATTAAGCCTCTAGTTAGCTTCAGTCCTACAAGATGAATTTCTTTAAATAATCTCAACAAATAACTACTTCTCGAAGTTCACTGTTTAAACCTTATACTTACTGTTTACCGATTAGTAGTCTTTCATTTACCTAAATATAGTAAATGACTTAGTGTATACTGATCAATCTAGATTTAGTTATGTTTAATGCAAAACACTAAGGTAATATCTCGTAAATACATTGACACATAGATTTTTAACATGGAAACCATGTTAAGGGAAAAACTACTTGGGACCGATAACCAAAAATTTTCACTCTTTTGAAGTGAGTCCAGTGAAGAGCCAACCCTGTTAAAGGTTACAAACACACTGTTAGGTGTGACCTTGTTAGAGGATTTAAATATAATAGTTTGTCACTTGATATCTGGCATCTCTATGCTACCTTTATGACCAAACCCAGTGTAGTTTGTCAATTGGTATATGGCATCTCATGCTATCTTCATGATCAAAATTTTTGATAGTCCTTGGGATGTATATCAATATAGAAAGGATTGTTAAGTCCTGATCGGTTAAGAGACTTTATGATCCAATGGTTAAATTGAAATAGTAAATGATCTGTTCACATATACAACTATAGACTTGCAGATTTTCAGATCTATTGTAAGCTCATTATACCTTTCTAATCAATGTATCTTTTCAATACCTTTTCTCCACTTTTTTTTGCTCAGTGATGTTGTGCTCTCTTGCTCAGTGTCCGCAGAATTAGCTTTGTTCTTCAGCTTGATTGATTAGGTCTGATTGAAGTCATTCTTCATCATTTTCTCTTCAGAATCCTCTTTCTCTGTTCACTCCCCTAATTCATAATGAATTAGATTGTCTCTTTATAGACATGATTTAACCTATAAGTTCTTGACTTTCTTATTCTTGGCATGATCTTCAATTCTAGCCAATCTTTGTTTAAAGCTTTACTCTTGTTTTATCTCGTAGATATCTTCTTGTCAACTATAATAAAACTGCTTTAAAACTCTCTTATCTCTAGCTTCAAACTTGTTGATGAAAAATGTTAACAACCAGTTAAATCCTTCTTTAGCTCTTGCCAGCTAAGTCTTTTGTCATTTCTAATCTTCAGTTCTTTTCGGTGTTTAACTCCTTGTTGGTTCGATCAACACTTCAGTTCTCCTCAGGCATCTCCGTCGGGGTTGTCTGTCCATCAGGTAACACTATTGTTCTGTCCGTCGGTAATGCTTGTGGTTCTACTCGTCGATAATGCTTGTCAGGTTTCTTGCTCAGGC
Organism: Thuja plicata; assembly: GCA_018584345.1. Lineage (NCBI taxonomy): Eukaryota > Viridiplantae > Streptophyta > Pinopsida > Cupressales > Cupressaceae > Thuja > Thuja plicata. The sequence goes on along the minus strand of MU223637.1, from coordinate 397,290 downwards.
ATCACTGTGACTTTCCTCTCAGGGTTCTCTATCCATCGGTGTGCACTTTTTCGTCGGTGTATGTTGTCACTTTGTGAATACTGAACTTTTATGCATTACTGATAGCATAGGGTAAAAGCACAATAATTTGTCACCTTTTAGGGTAACTTATCAACACAACTGAATTTTAGTATTTCTAACTAAAAATTAATTTTGGTCAAACATATAGTCTACCTTGATACATTCTAGCTAACTTAGATAAGTTCTTTAACTTTTTCAATTGGAAATGTCTATTAAATGTATGTTTTATACCACTTTGAGTCTAATTACCATAGAAATAAAATTATTTCAGAAAAAAGTGATGTTTCAATAACTCCTATTATTTTTAATGATATTTTTTCAAAAATATAAAAATACCCTTTTGTAGAGATCAGAGTCAGGAATGTCTTCATATAGATTTTATAGTATTTTAATTAGACATAGTCTATTTTAATTAAAAAATATTGAAAGTAGGTATTTTAACAGTCAAGCAGTCATTGATTCTAGAAAATATTAAAAAATCATAAATCAATTCAAAAAAAAATTAAAATCATAGAAAACACTAGACAAGAGACTCATCTTCAATAATATGTAATTTATTTGATTTTTGGTATAGTTTTGATAGGGGAAAAGTGGCAGGAGACAAAAACTGTCGATTTCAGGTAAGTTCAACTTTGAAAACTATAGATCAAAAACACTTCTTGATTTTTTTTTTACACTAGCTATACATGTCATCGAAAACATATTCTGAAATTGGAGGAAAAAACAATGTTTTACTTATAATGATTTGGCAGGAAGTAAAGTCCTTGATTTACAATATTTTTCAGGAAATAAAAAAATAGACCTTAAAAATTCAAAAAACATATTAATTTTGGTTCAATTTTTTTAAAAACAATTATAGGCATATAATTCATCCTATTTCACACATTTCTTCAGTTTACATCATCTTCAAATGCTCAACAGAAATGTGACTTTTATGCCCTTGAAGTTTTACAGTTTTGGTGTTGTTAACCTTTTCCTTTATAAAAGGGTGACAGATTATTGTTCTTTTACCCCATAACCTTTATCTCTCTGGTTCTTTAAATTATTTGACATGTGTATAACCAATCAGATTACATCAAGTTGACATCAATGACAATACAATCCATTAACTAATTTAATGTCTTGCATTAACTTTCTGCGTTTCAGTGATCATCAACTTAACATCTTCAAACATTCAATTAGTTATGGTTCATCAAGGGGTATACCTAGTTAAGAGTATTTTAGCTTGGTTAGAAGCTAATACAAGTCTTTTTAAAGACCTCTTTGTTAAGAGATTTCAAACTCCTTCTAAGAGTCACTTGATTAAAGGATTTACACTTCAGATCATGTTAAAGATCCTGCTCACCAAGTTAGGAGTGACCTTGTTAAAGTTTAAGTTGCAAACCTGTTAGGACTTGCTGTTGATGGGGTTTTTCTGACCGCGTCCGCCAACAGTCATAAGTTGTCACTGGGTACCAGAGGTACCAGCCAACTCTGCCTATAAAGGTTATCCGGGGAAGTTAGATTCCCCGGGCCTTCAAGCACCTGGGTGTCGGGTCACGACAGTGCGGGGCTCGGTTGGGAGAAGTGACTATTTTCGAGGGGGATAGATGGTTTCTTCAACTCATTTTCTCTAGAGACTCAGTGAGGTGAGGTTTCTCCTAGCATTCTACACTTAGCAAATAAAATGAAAAAGATCTTGCAGGGTTAGAAACACTTCATCCAACTATGGTCATGTTTAAACATTCAAGACATCATTAATACTCTGATATACTGCACTAAATACCAAAGAAATACACAACCATCAGTTAGTACTTTATCAGTAGCAAGGGAAAAGAGGTCGTTAATCTATTTGACATATCAGAGAAGAAGACATAAATAAAATGAAACATAAAATACCATTAACTCAAAAGCATGAATGCCAACAACATCATTGCAAAGAATTCTCCCTTCTTCATTAATGTCTCTTCCAGCAAGCACTGGTGCGTGATACAATGGTGGCTCCAGGGGAGCATCTAACTACTGAAAATAGGACAATGGAGCATTGAGCTCTGCAACTAGAATGATAAATCATCTTTCTATTAATGTGGATAACAAAATCATCAATTTCGTCGACCCCTGGAAATGGGCCGGTCTGGCTATTTATACACATTCTCTTCTAAACCCTAACCCTAACCCTATTTTACATCATGTTTCAATAAAATAAAATATTTGGGGGCCGGTAATACCTACACCACCCTATAAAATACCTTGAGACAGAATAGGCCTGACATGCTAGAAGAATGAGACAAGAATATACAGTAGAAGAATCAGCCTCGAGAAGAGAGCCGGGAAGGGGAAGGAAGAAAGCAGGTCCCCCGGGGATCAAGGCTACATGCCTCATAAATGGAAAATGCGGTGCCCTATCTCCAATGTGCTAGGTGTACTTCTGAATGGTGCCTCGAGAAGACCATCCTGTCAGAAAACCATCTGTTGAGTCGACGCCCCCCTGATGTAGCCAACTACCTTCTGACAGCCTTTATTAACCACTCCTGAAAGTGACCGGTTAGCCTTGGGGACCGGGACACAAACCACTCGAAAGAATATAAAATTTGGGATCTGGGACTCCGGGATCTGGGAACTTACATCCCCAAAAGAATAAAGAATACTGAATGTTTGAGTTTTCTCCGGCCTCCGGAGAAAGCTCAAGGTTGCTTATTATCATTGAAAGCCTGGAGGAGGCGGGAGATGCCATCTTCATCTATATCTTTCAGGCTGGCCCTTCGGTACTTAGCCACTTCAATTTGTTCCCCCAGGTCTAGAACATTCTCCTTAAACTCATCGGCCATTTTTGCCATCAAATGACTCATCCCCCAGAATTCTGGATTCAGAAACCATTTCCTCTCCTAGGCCAAGGACCTCTTCAAGCTCTACCTTCCATGCTTGATAATTTTTGATATCACCCTCCCACAGGTCAATAAAAGTCTCCGCCTGGTGTAGAACATCCCAGGCCGTATATAAGTCTGGGAGGGTGGATACCAGGAAATGTCAGGTGTTTCCTATCTGCAGGGCGACCCACTCGTCGACTACCTGGGCCTTCTTCTTCATTGTTCATAGGGAGTCTATGTCATTCTGTGGTAGATCTTCAGAGGTGAAAGCCTCCAGAGGAGCAGCGTTGATAGGTTGGGCCAGCTCAATAAGCAACCCCATAAGGTTTTCATTTTTCTCCTTTTCTGTCTTGAGCCTTTGGGCCTCTTTTTCATAACGGGCCTCCACTTCCCTAGCTGCCTCCTTCAGCAAGTCCACCTTGCCTTGTTTTCCCCTTTTTCCCAGTGATACCTCTGCAACGCTGTAATCTCTGGGCTCTGTAGTTGCTTCATCGGCATTTGGGGGAGGTGTTGCCACAACGGCAACTATTTCTCCGCTTGGCCCGGTTCAAAGAGTATGAACCATTCGGGCTTTCTTGGCCTTCGGAGGGGCCTGGACCTGAGCCATCATTTCGGCCAGGGAGAGAGGAGTTCCGAGAGTGGACAGAGCTTTTCTTTTCCTACTCTCAACTAACCACTGAGGCGGCAGGTGTGGCTTTTCTGCCAGAGTCTATTCTCTTGGTTCTTCCTCGGTGTCCTGTGGCTGCTCCTCAGTGGTGTGGGCCTCATCCGCCCCTTTCCCTATAATATCTTCTTCAGCAACTTCCATCTCCTCAGCCTTGTCCTCTATATCTATTGCTTTGTCTGGACTCTTGTTGGCTTCTTCGGGGATTTCCTCTTCGTGTTTCTCTTCTCGTTGTTCGGCCTCTACCGTCAGGGCTTCTTCTTCTGTTGGCACATCCTTTGGCATTAGTGGAGGTACTGGGCTGAGATTTAAAGTTTAGGCCACGGTAATTACTTTCCCAAAGGTTTCTCTTGGGAGTGGCGCTTGGAATGTGGTAGCTACGATTATTCCTGAAGGTTCGGTTCCCCCAGCAGATGCCATTTGTTCATCCTGCCTTTGCTGGTCCACCCCCGGACTCTACATTTCCAAAGCCTCAGAGGCAATCTCCGGCTTTGGCTCCCTTTCCTCAATCTATTTTTTCTGCTCCTGTGTAGGCTCTTGTTCTATAGCTGGGACCTCCACCCCTGCTTGTCTGGTGTCCCCCTGTAGGTTACCGAACTAGTCGGTTGCAAAGACATCATCAAATCCCTCCTGCGATGGGGGACTGGTCGGGACTTCGGCAGGCTCTGTTTCCTTTTCTAGCTCTGAGGAACTGGAAGAGAGGATATCTACTTGTGGGGCCTGGGACGTACCCAACCCTGGCTCTGCCTTAGGCTTTTGGTTAAGCCTCTTCTTTCTTCGGGTAACCAAAGGTGGCCCCGCATCCTTAATTGCTGCTGCTTTTGTTGGATCCACCCCCGTTGCCTCATTTGTTGGGAGGCTGCCACTGACTACTTTATTTGTTCCTTTATGGGGACTTCTTGCATAGGAGGGGTCGTGTCTATTCCTTTTCCTTTATCCACTCCCTGTGAAGAAGTCTCAGCCCCCAAAGTTAATTTTGTTGCCGGCTGGGCTACTCGACGGGTACTTCTGGGGCACACCTTTTTGAAGTAGGCATGACTTCGCTTGACCACCTCTTGGGTGAAGTCCTCAATTGTAGGCCCTTCCTAGGCATCCCAATTTATAGGTGGGAGGGTCATTGTATCGATCCCCTTTACCTTGTACTGGGGATCGATAGTGGGGCCGGTATTTGAGAAGTTCTCCGGAAACCTCCAGAGCTTCAACCTTTCCATAATGCCTATCGTCATCCTGACGTAGTGCCAGCTCCGCACCTCCACGTCATCCTGGCAACCTTCCCATAAATCCTCCATGTGGTAGCGATGAGGCTTCAAAGCCCGGGGAAGTGCCGCTGCAATCTTGCCGTGCGGATAAAAAAATTTCTGCGCCAAGTAGAATTCTTCCAAGTTGTATCTTTTTATCTTGTTATCAGCCTCTTTTGCGATGGCCAGGCTATATGAGTAGTTCCCACAGATGATTGGGAATGGAATATTGAGGATCTTCTTCAAGGAAAAGAGTGCATCCAACTCCATCATCTGCCTGCAATATTCCAAGAGCACGATTTTGTCCCCACAGTGTTTGGGCAACAAGTAGGGTTTCCCAGAGAAGTTGGTGACCCTAATATAGCTGTGCTATTAGAATTGGATGTAGTAATGTCCATAACTTCAGACCAAATTCATCACCTCTATGGATAGGCAGTATCCTGCATCCCGGGTGGGTGTGAATAGGTGATAGTAAACGAATGCATCATTTACCTGGCAAAAACTTCGGAAGCTGGCCTCCCATTGAACCTGTGGAAAATGGTCCCACAGTGCCTTTTATCCTGGGCCAATCCCAAGCACGCCGTCTGTAAGTAGTCCATGGGCATGGGGCCTCTGCTGCGCCAGGGCCCAAAAAACATAGGAATTCATGTAAAATTTCTTCTTCCTGGCTAGTTGGAGGAACTAGGAGTTGATGTGGTTTGAAATTATAGCGGCCCAGTCGAAGTACCCTCCTTTGGTGGAGATGTTGAGGAGGAAGTAATACATCCATTTGTTAAATTCTTGGGCAGAGGGCTGCCCAAAGACCCGGGCCAACGCTATCATTCCCATCTGAATGCTCTCTTTGAACTTGGACTTGAGAATTTATATCTTCATCCTCTTAGGGTCCCTCTTTGGAACCTTGAGCCAATGAGTGTTCATGTTTATCTGGGCGGCATCCTCCAACTACGTGAATTGGGCCAAGGTGTCTGCTTGTATAACCACAGAAGCCTTGGCAAATTTAGGGATCCCTAGACCCGCCTGGAATGTGTCAGGGTCGAGGGATACCAGAGGAGTAGGGTACCTAGTTGGTTCAGTGGCTGCGAGCATAACAGCCCAAACAGAAGAGTTGTAATTGGCGGCCATTATCAAGATAAGCTCTGGAGATTATACAGAGAATAGGAAACAAGCTGCCTTAAGGATTTCGGAGTCCCCGACATTGATGGCCAGCTGATCTCCAGCCTGTCACTGGATGTACATTATTTTTACTAAAGCCTGCATTTCTGGCCATGTTCCAACGCTGGTGTCGGGAACAAGTTTAACTTTGGACTCAATCTTTGAGCCCATGATAACGCTGCCTTGCACAAACTTCCTAGTTAGGGGCAATTTCTCCAAGGCCCTTTCCATTTTGGATTTTACCGCCGCCCTAGTAGCTGTGGCGGAAGGTAGTTCTAGACTTCCGAGAGGAGAGGATGCAGATGCCTCAGACATATTTGGAAGCTTACTCTGGAAACCTATAAGGCAAAGTGACTGTCAGAACGTATTAACAAATAAACACTCCAAGGTCCGGAGATCTTACCACCGTGACGCTTGATTTTCCTAAAAAGTTAGTTTCATTCAAAAAGAACCAAAAAGCACACGCATTATATGAACTTAAGATTGACTAAACATCCAGGTCTAGGAATTTTATCGCGTTTGGTAAGGACATGGGATGGATGATGGTAGGAGACCCAGAGCCCGAAGAAGTAGCCATTGGTGAGGATGTGCAAAAAGGCAAACCGTCAAGCCCACGTGGGTGCCACGTGGGTAAGTATTAAATAGGAGTTATGGTGATGACGACGGAGCCAACTATCTGAATGCATGAAAAGTGAAGGCCACTTGGATAGAATTAATTGCATGCATGGGACATAAATGAGGGTCTGGCTGGTTTTACAGAGGAGAGAGAAAATTGCCTGTTTGAAACTGGCCGAGAGCCAAGTTTCAAACAGGTGGTTTTCTGCCTTGAAATGAACTCACAGGAAAAAAACTAGCGACATAGGAAACTCAACCACCTTTCTAAGCTACCTAGAAGGATATACATAAGATATACATGAAGAGCCAAGAGATATATACACAGGGAACGGGAGGATATAAAACAAATATACACAAACTTACACATATATACACTGCAGAACGACATCCGCAGGAGACCAGTAAAGCACAAAGTATATACAGCTTTCTATATTATCTACAAGCTAACTACACTAGCACAGAGGGCAGACAACCCTCTGGCAGAGCTGACCCACCAACGGGCGGCGAAACCAAAGAAAAGGAAACAACAGAACCGAAAGACAACAAACAAAAATAAGACGGAGAAGGAACACCAGACAAGCAGAAAAACTGGCGGGAAAAGGGATACCAACCTGAGAATGCCAAAAGGAGAAGGAGGGAAGTCACCACGGAGGCTCTGCAACAGCTACAGCTGCCAAAAGATCACAACCTGCCACCATGAAGCACTCACAATCGCCTAAAAAGGATGGAAGTGTTTAGCACTGATTATCGTTAATTCTCTGCAAATCGCTCTGTAATCACTCTGAAATCGCTCTGAGTGTTTTAATTGCGGTAAATGTGAAAGTGACAGATAAATTCTATTTATACCCATGGTAAAAAGGCAATCCACCTCCTTCCGGCAATCTCCGGACAAGCAAACCTCCGGGCCCCGGGCCCGGGGATTTCGCGTAACGATCACCTCAAGAACATCATGGAAAAGAATCCTGGAGTCTGGAATCTAGCTCCCTACGAAGAACAACCTCCGAGACCAGAGTCCCAGAGAAGGAAAGCCAACCAAACAAAACATGACAGCGGGGAAGAAAACCCCAAAGAAAAAAAACAAAAAGAGAGACAAGGCAAGAACCGCAAGAAAAAACAAAGCACACAAAAGAAAGAAAAGGGGGACCCAACATTTTGCACACAAAATGTAGGGACGGGGATGTAGGGCATAAAAAATGGTGACTATCTAGAAAAAATGCCTTAGCATATTTGAGAACTAAAGAATCTCTGGTTAGCAAAACTGGAACAAGCCACTTTTCAAGGCATCTGACAGGCAAAGAGCAACATATCTGAGAGAATCAAACCACATGGGATCCAGTCGGTAGCCCTTCATCAGTGGTGTCATGTGTTCTTTGGAAGGGAATCAAGCCGATGACCTTTGGAGGAGTATAGAAGAGACAATAATTATATCGAACCAGTCATCAATTTGCTCGTTTCTCCCGGAGACCAGAGTTTCATCCCGCTTTCCCTTTTCTTATTATTTTATTTGTTTCTAGGCGGGAAGATGGTACTTCTTTCACCATTAAACTTAAGCTTAGCTAATTTCAATGGCGGTACTTCTTTCACCTGTCCACCTACACTTAGATGTTTGAAGAGGGGATAAAACTCTAGACCCAAAAAGAATTCCTTAAAGTTTCAGACCTGGGTCAACCAACCAGTACAACTGATCTACCCTCGGCGTGTCTGATTACTTGTTCCTTGTATATACTTTTTTTTACTGATTGCCAGACTCCCAGAGACAACACCTGATGGAGATTGCTCAAAATGTGCCACATCCTGTGAAACAACCCTAGAGACCGGGCCGGCTCCACCATGCTAAAGATAGGTTCTAAAGTTCACCATGCCGCAGACATCGTACCGGAAACTAGAGTTTATGCAAAGCATTCCAATTCCTACTAGACAGAACAAAATACTAAGACCCCGGAAGAAAACCAAAAATGAAAACAAAAAACACCAAAAGAGGACTGCCCCAGAGGGCAGCCGACAAGGCTATTTACAAGACGGTACCTCACAGCGAGGCACCTGGAAGAAATATTTACAAGCGGAAGGCTTTACATAAAATACAACTTCGGACAAACTTACCCTATTCAAAGTAGTGCTTGAGAAAATGTCCATTAACAGGCAATGAGACAGGTTCACCAGTCAGGGTGTTAAGGCGGTAAGTATTTTCCCCATAGATTTCTGAGATTAGGTATGGTCTGAGCCAGAGCCATTGGAACTTGGTATGCTTTCCTTTCTTCTCCCGGGCCTTGTCCCACAACAGGACTAGATCCGAAATCTGAAAAGCCTTGTATTGGGCTCTTCGGTCAAACCATTGTTTTACCACTGCTTGATGATGCACAAAATTTTCAAGGGTTGCGTCTCACTACTCTTCCATTTGTACCAGATTTAAGAGCTAAACCTCCACAATGTCGTCCCTGTTGCTAAATTCCTGCATAAACTATAAAACTGGGATCTATAAGTTAACCGGGAATATAGGGTTCTGGCCATAAACTAGATGGAACGGGGATGTTCCCAGGGCGGCCTTGACATGAATGCGATCCACCTAGAGGGTGAATTTTAACTTTTGATGCCAATCTCAGGGATTCTGTTCTAGCAAGTGTTTGATCACTTCAAGCAGATTTTTATTCGTTGATTTAGCAACGCCGTTCCCCTGGGGATAATAGTTGCTGGAAAATTTCAAAGTGATCCTTCGGTTGTAGGTCCATTCAAGTAACTGTGCCAAAGAAAATGCCAGACCATTGTCACATACCAAAGCAAAGGGCGTTCCAAACCTTGTGACGATATTTTCTTCCAGAAATTTGATAACTATGTTTGCTGTGTTGTTTTTGCATGGTATAGCCTCCGATCACCAAGTGCAGTAATCAGTAGTAGTGAGAATGTATCGGTGGTTAGCAGACAAGTTGGGGTTGATTTCCCCAATGAAGTCAAATGCCCACTGGGCGAAGGGCCTAGCCTCGAAGACTAGTTGTAAAGGCATAGCCGGGTTACGCTCATAATGCACCGCGGTTTGGCAAGTGTGGCATTTTCTAACATGAGTGTAAACTTCCTTGAATATGCAAGGACAATAGTATCTGGCCTAAAGGATCTGATGGGCAGTGGCGTCGGTTGATCCATGCCCGGTTCCAAACTGCCCATGGAATTCATTAATCACCATTACAGCTTGGTCTCTGTCGATGCACCGGAGGTACACTCCATAGTTTCTGCGGTAGAGCGCGGAGTTTTTGATCATAAAGTGGGCACTTTTCATCTACAGGGTGCGGCATTTATTGGGAGTTAATCCCTCCAAGCATTTATTATTTAGTAGCAAATATACCAAATCAGTATACCAGGGGTCTCGGGTGATGGACTCCACTATGTAGGTTTGACATTCTATGTGGGGAGTCTCTTCTGCCATCGCTTGACTTAGTCCCTGGCCCCGGACTATCTTCATGGGCTGCATTTCTAAGTCATATTCCTAGAGGATGGCCATCCATTTCCCCCATCTTTCACCCAATTTTCTCTGCATCAGCAGAGACTTGACTGCCTGGTCTAGAATGATAGCATGTACCTTGCTCTGGAGAATATAATGCTAGAATTTCTTCACGGCGTGAACTAGAGCAAAGGCCTATTTTTCTAATGATGAATATCGGACTTTGGTGTTCTTGAAGGGGGAGCTCATGAAAGCTATTGGTCATTCTTCCCCTTCAACCTTTTGAGTCAACACTGCCACGGCAGAATGCGGTGAAGCAAAGGAGTAAATGTAAAATGGAAGGGAATAGTCCAGACTAGCTAGGACAGGTGCTTCTGTTATTGTCTGTTTGATCTAGGTGAACGCCCACTTTACTTCAGGACTCCACTCAATCTTGGTATCCTTCTTCATCATCTCATTGAGTGGTTTGACTATTTTTGCGAATCCGGTGATGAACCGCCAAACGAAGTTGATCTTTTCGAAGAAGGATCACATCTCTTTCTTGTTGCTAGGCATTTGTAGGTTTAGCAATGCTTTGACTCTCTCAGGGTCGATGGATATGCCCTTCTCAGAGATGATATGCCCGAGCAACTTCCCCTTAGTGACCCTGAATATGCACTTTTTGGGGTTGAGGGATATTCCATACCGACGACATCTCTCGCAGATCTAAGCAAGATGGGCGGAATGGTCACGCCTGTCCCAGGAAAAGATGGTCAAGTCATCCATGTAGATGATTATACACCAATTCACAAGGCCCTTGAACGCAATGTCCATGACCTTTTGAAATGTAGCCCCTGCATTAATCAGACCAAAGGGCATTCTCCTGTATGCAAACATTCTCCACTTGGTGGTAAATGTTGTTTTCTCCCTGTCTTCGTACTTAACCATGACCTAGTTATATCCAGAGTACCCATCCAAGAAGGACATCATCTGGGATCTATTCACTATCTGTAACACCTCATCCAACGAAGGGAGAGGGTGATTATCTTTCTTGCAGGCCTTATTCAAGTTTGGGAAATCTACGCAAAGGTGGATTTCGCCGTTCTTCTTTCTTACAGGGACTAGATTGGCAACCCACGTAGTGTGCTGGATTGGGAAGATTATCTGAGCTGACAGTAATTTTTCTACCTCTTGACGAATCAAAGGTTTGATCAAGGGGTTGACCGGTCATTGCTTTTGCAGAAAGGGCTTAGCATCAGGTTTCAGGGGAATAGTATGAGTCATAATGGATGTGTCATATGTTTTCAAGTCTTCATAACCCCATGCAATTACATCAATGTATTCTCAGAGAACTGCGAGAATCTTCTCCTTCTCCTCAGGGGAACAGGAGGTACCAATATGGATCATCTTTTCTTCACCGGGTTGGCCAATGTTTACTTTTTCAAACTTTCCTCCCTCGGAGGAGGATGACACCTTCTCCTAGGACTGAGGGTCTGAGTCAAAGATTCATTCCAGTGCAACCATCCCCTTCGGGATGGTGTTAGTAGGTAGGTCTATGATCACATCATCTTCGTCACCCTGCCCAGTATCGTCATGGTCTCATTCTTCCACTATCTGGTTTTCAAAGACGCCAACATTCACCATGAAGGCTAGGATATGCTGATCATCCTCAAAAAACCTGAAAGTGGGTGACATTGTCTGGAATTGACAGGGTGGGGACCATCTCAACTGAAAATATTTGGAGTCGCGAGCCGGCCATTAGCTCAAGTGTGCTGGCAGAAATGGCGAGGGCATCCGGGACATAGTTCTGTCACCAGGGAATGAGGTCAATGCCAAAGGCATCAAAATCTTCAATAAGGCTCCAAGCCCAGTTGCGGTATGCAGCCAGCCTTTTATCGTGGCATGTGTATTGACTCCGAACTTGTTTGACAATCAACTCTGAATCACCCAGAGCCCAGAGGTGGGTGACACCTTTTCTTAACGCAAATAAGAGTCCAAGGACCAAAGCCTCATACTCTGTGACATTGTTTGTACAGTTGAACTGCAGTCTGTAGGACGCGAGGAAGGATTTTCCTCGCGGGTTGATTAGTTCTACCCTGGCCCTGTAGCCTTGTTTGGATCAGGACCCATCGAACTTGAGGGTCCATAAATCATTGTTCGTAATCTGGGGCTGGGGAGTGAGGGTAGCTTTTGGATTGCTGTTGGGAGACTTAGGAGGAGCTCCCTCCTGAACTACTGGCGTGGAGGTAGAGTTTACCTCTGGAGGTGTTTGGATTTGGGATTCTCGGGGAGATGGCACAAAGGGAGTGCATATCATAGAAGTACTGGGCTCTGGGGAATCAGCTATATGTTCTTTATTCTGGAAGGCATCAATGTGCTAGTTAGCGACTGAAAGGCAGGGCCCACACTCAAGCTCTAAATATTTCTGATAGTGTACCTGGCACTAAGTGCTGGATAGGACTGTAGCAAGGGTCGTTGTAGCACCTTGAGATTCAACCTCAACTCTCATCTTTTCTTCTAGGTCCTGTGCTCTCTGCAGCACCGCGGGATCCTCTCCGGGGATGAAATCAAATGTTAAGATTTCAAAGGGTCGGTACGCCCCCGGGGAAGTCTTAGAGAAGAAGACCTCATTGACCTTCCCAACCTTGGTAAGGGCCTGTTTCATCCAGGGCTCACTTTCAACCTGGATCTTATTTAATTCCCCCTCCTAGGGCAGCCATAAATGGGTGAAGTCAGTTGAAAAGTATCCATTCAAGGACTTAGACTAATTATGACTTAATAACATCCCATAAGTCTCTAGGATGTCCACCACTTGGATGTCAATTATGATGGCTATCCTGGGGTCCTGGATAAGCTGTATCTAGACATTCTTCAATTCCCCCACCATTTTTACAGCAGTCTTATCTAGCTGGATTACTGGACCATTAGATGGGGTGGGGTAGAATCTGATCTTCTGACAAATAGACAAGGGCATGATGTTACCCGAAGCTCTGGAGTCTACCAAGCAATTGTGTATATTTTTTCCTTGGATATTCAAGCCTAGTAGGAAGGGAGGATCTTTATTGTTCCCCTGGAAGACGGCCGCGTTAGCATCTTCGAACGAGACAGTCTTGGGCGGGTGGCTGATGACTTTCGGGTTCCCCAAGAGCTTCAAAAGAGACTTCTTCTAATCAGGGCAGTTTAGTAAGACCTCCATCAAGGTCATGGAGGTGGTGGTCTATTCCAACGCCTTTGTGATATCGAATCTTCCTCCTGGGAATTTGTGATTTCCCTTGGCTAGGTCTTTTTCTTGGTTAGAGCTAGGACCCTTTGGAGGAGCGGGTTGGTCAGTCAGGTTATTCTAGGGAGGGGGGATGTCTTTGGTAGGAGGCGTGGTCATGTACGTTGGTCCTTTACCAACCTGACTCTGAGTATTATATAGAGTCTGCAGGTTGGTAAAGGCATTGGCCTCGAAGGGCGGGATGGATTCATCAAAGAATCCCTACAATTCAGATTCCTCTTCATCCTCCCCGGAAGTTCCAAAGAAGATGGTGTCACAGGTGAAGGCACTATGGGTTGGCTCTTGGACAGGAGGCTTTAGAGGGGTGGTATCATGTGACTGCTATCTATCTAGCTGGGAGATCATGATGACCTTTTCTAACGTGGCACAATTTACCTCATTGTGTGAACCGGTGTCGTGCAATCTATACCAATTAGTCATGGGCTGGAAGTCTGCGACTGGTGTGAAATGTGATGGTCCAGCACCATTTTGGTTGGCATTTTGGTTTGGAGGTGGGCCTCCAGTGTTTGTGTTATTGTTCCATTTCTGTTGATTGGGCCTAGGCCCGTTGTTGAAGTTTCTTCCCCCAGCATTGTTGTTTCGTTGGCCGGAGAAAATGTTTCCCCTTTGGGAATTTGAATTTTGGGGTGCATAGAAACCCACCTTCAATTGACCCATGTCCACGGTCAAGGTAGACAACATTCACCAGAGGGATTCAACCTCAGCGGTCAATTGAGTGTTAGCGTCACAATGTGATGGTTGTTGATGTTGGTTTCCTAGGAAGGCAGCAATATTAGCTAGAGTTGAGGGCAGCAATCCTCCAGTCACAGATGACTGAAAGAAGGGCACTCCAGATGATTGTGCCTGAGACTGTTGTGCCTGCTATGGCTGATTCCAAGGAAAATTTTCTAGACCTGGTATCACCTGGGTTTGCGTTGGATAAATGTATCAGGCCTGCTGGTCTATCAGGGGTGGTGGGGGATTCATTGCCATCGAAGGGGCACCCATTGCCAGATTGGGGTTATATCCACCAGCGTACACTGTTCTATCGGGGATCATGTTGAAGGGCGTACTCTGCCTGATCCCACCCAGGGATTTGTTGAGACCACGGAATAATTCTAAAGCTAGGTTGTAAACTTTTGCTAAAGTGTCCCGATCGCCTACGATGGTTGTTCTCCAAAGGAGAGTGGCAACAAAGGGGTCCATCACGTTAAGGTAAGTCTGTATGGTTACTTCTAGGGATGGAATAAAAGGGCCCGTGCAATGCTTCAAGGCGCACTGGAATCAATTGTTGAATGCTGCAAGAGGTTCATTGGGTTCCTTCCTGATGGAGATGAACTGGCTATGGGACCAGGCTGGGTCCACATGTACGTGAAAGGCAGCTAGGAAAGTGACTTCCATGTCCTGCCAACTATTTATGGAGTTGGCAGGAAGGTTAAGGTACCAGTTCAACTCACCTTATCCTAAAGACAAGGGAAACATCCTAGTCCCAACATCTTCATGTTGGATCTGGTGTCGGTTCATGGCATCCTTATATGCCTGTAAATGCTCTTCCGTGGTCCATGAGCCTAAGTGCTCATATCGTGGGCAGATCTTCTCCGGGTGGGAGGGCAAGTCATTGATTGCACCTAAAAAAGTTCCCATTGGGGACCTGGTGTTTCTGAAATATGTGGCCATTGGGGAAACTAGATTTTGGGTAGTTTGGGCGCTGGTTCCTAGGATTTCTTGAGAAGTTTGGGTATTCTAGGGTAGGCTAGACCCCCAGACAATAGTGGCTGGTGTGTTTTTCGAGGAACGCTTCTTTCGAGCAGGAGGTTTGAGTTTGACAAACCTTCCAGGATTCGGGGCAGACCTAAGGATTCTTCAAATTTTGCTTGGAAGAAAGACCCAATCCCGCTGAAGGCTTGACTCCTAAAACATTAACTCAGGGAACCCTGAGGAGGTGTAAAATTAGAATCTTAGGAGGGGGGTGAGTTCATGCCCTCCTTCTAGCGCCAGTTTTTGTTGACGGGGTTTCACTGACCGGGTCCGCCAACAGTCATAAGTTGTCACCGGGTACAGGAGGTACCGACCAAATCTACCTGTAAAGGTTATCTGGGGAAGTTAGATTCCCTGGGCCTTCAAGCACCTGGGTGTCGGGTCACGACAGTGTGGGGTTCAGTTGGGAGAAGTGACTATTTTTGAGGGGGATAGCTAGTTTATTCAACTCATTTTTTCCAAAGATTCAGTAAGGTGAGGTTTCTCCTAGCATTCTACACTCAGCAAATAAAATGAAAAATATCCTGCAGGGTTAGAAACACTTCATCTAACTATGGTCATATTTAAACATTCAAGACATCAATAATAATCTAATATACTGCACTAAATATTGAAGAAATACACAACCATCAGTTCGTACTTTATTAGTAGCGAGGGAAAAGAGGTCGTTAATCTATTTGACATATCAGAGCAGAAGACATAAAGAACATGAAACATAAAATACCATTAAATCAGAAGCATGAATGCCAACAACATCATTGTGAAGAATTCTCCCTTCTTCATTAATGTCTCTTCCAGCAAGCACTGGTGCATGATACAATGGTGGCTCCAGGGGAGCATCTAACTACTGAAAATGGGACAATGGAGCATTGAGCTCTACAACTAGAATGAGAAATCGCCTTTCTATTAATGTGGATAGCAAAATCATCAATTTCACCGACCCCTAGAAATGGGCCGGTCTGGCTATTTATACACATTCTCTTCTAAACCCTAACCCTAACCCTATTTTACATCATGTTTCAATAAAATACAATATCTGGGGGTTGGTACTACCTACGCCACCCTACAAAAGACCTTGAGATAGAATAGGCCTGACATGCCAGAAGAATGAGACAAGAATATATAGTAGAAGAATCAGCCTTGAGAAGAGATCTAGGAAGGGGAAAGAAGAAAGCAGGTCCCCCAGGAATCGAGGCTACATGCCTCATAAATGGGAAATGTGGCGCCCCGTCTCCAATGTGCTAGGTGTACTTATGAATGGGGCCTCGAGAAGACCATCTTGTCAGAAAACAATCTATTGAGTCGACGCCCCCTGATGTAGCCAACTACCTTCTGACAGCCTTTATTAACCGCTCCTAAAAGTGACCGGTTGGCCTCGAGGACCAGGGTACGGACCACTCGAAAGAATACAAAATTTGGGATCCAGGACTCCGGGATCCGGGAACTTACATTCCCAAAAGAATAAAGAATACTGAATGTTTGAGTTTTCTCCGGCCTCCGGAGAAAGCTCAAGGTTTCTTATTATCATTGAAATCCTAGAGGAGGTGAGAGATGCCATCTTCATCTATATCTTTTAGGCTGCCCCTTCGATACTTAGCCACTTCAATTTGTTCCCCCAGGTCTAGAACATTCTCCTTAAACTCATCGGCCATTTTTGCTACATCGTGACCACTAAGTACCATATGAGTTAATCTCCTCATTTGGGCACCATCTCTCCCCTCTGGGGATTGATACCAGGACTTCATCATTTCATCAAAACTCTCCAAAACTGAATCCTCCAGCGTGCATGTATCTGTACTGAAGGGGTCAGCCCCGGAATTCTTTGCTACAAAAGACTTGTATAAATTGAAAAAATATTTTAATGTATTGACTTTATCCTATAGAGTCCCTACTAGTTGCTTGGTTACCTCCAATGTGAGGTCAAGTCTGGAGTGTTGGGTCCTCACAAAATCAAATGATTCATCCCCCAAAATTCTGAATTCAAAAACCATTTCCTCTCCTAGGCCAAGGAGCTCTTCAAGCTCTGCCTTCCATGCTTGATAATTTTTGATATCACCCTCCCACAGGTCAATAAGAGTCTCCACTTGGTGTAGAACACGCCGAGCCGTATATAAGTCTGGGAGGGTGGATACCAGGAAACATCGGGTGTTTCCTATCTGCAAGGTGACCCACTCATCGACTACCTGGGCCTTCTTCATTGTTTGCAGGGAGTCTATGTCATTATGCGGTAGATCTTTAGAGGTGGAAGCCTCCGAAGGAGCGGCGTTGATAGGTCGAGCAAGCTCAATAAGCAACCCCATAAGGTTTGCATTTTTTGCCTTTTCTGTCTTGAGCCTTTGGGCCTCTTTTTCATAACGGGCCTCCACTGCCCTAGCTGCCTCCTTCAGCAAGTCCACCTTGCCTTGTTTTCCCCTTTTTCCCAGTGATACCTCTGCAACATTGTAATCTCTGGGCTCTGCAGTTGCTTCATCGGCGTTTGGAGGAGGTGTTGCCACAACAAAAACTGTTTCTCCGCCTGGCTCAGTTTGAAGAGTATGAACCCTCTGGGCTTTCTTGGCCTTTAGTGGGGCCTCGACCTGAGCCATCATTTCAGCCAGGGAGAGAGGAGTTTTGGGAGTGGACAGAGCTTTTCTTTTCCTTCTCTCAACTAACCACTAAGGCGGCAGGGGTGGATTTTCTACCAGAGTCTGTTCTCTTGGTTCTTCCCCGGTGTCCTGTGGCTTCTCCTCAGTGGTGTGGGCCTCATCCGCCCCTTTCCTTGTAATATCTTCTTCAGAAACTTCCATCTCCTTAGTCTTTTCCTTTGTATCTATTTCTTTGTCTGGACTTTTGTTGGCTTCTTTAGGGGTTTCCTCTTCGTGTTGCTCTTCTTGTTGTTCGGCCTCTACCGCTGGGGCTTCTCCTTCTGTTGGCACATCTTTTGGCAGTAGTGGAGGTACTGGACCAAGATTTAAAGTTTGGGCCATGGTAATTACTTGCCCAAAGGTCACTCCCGGGAGTGGCGCTTGGAACGTAGAGGCTGGGGTTACGGTTATTCCCGAAGGTTTGGTTCCCCCAGCAGATGTCATTTGTTCATCCTGCCTTTGCTGGTCCACCCCCGGACTCTACATTTCTGGAGCCTCGGAGGCAATCTCCAGCTCTGGCTCCCTCTCCTCAATCTATTTTTCTTGCTCCTGTGCAGCCTCTTGTTCCGCAGCATCTTGTTCTGTAGCTGGGACCTCCACCCCTGCTTGTTTGGTGTCCCCCTACAGGTTCCCAAACTCGTCAGTTACAAAGACATCATCAAATCCCTCCTGTGAGGGGGGACTGGCTGGGACTTTTGCAGGCTCTATTTCCTTTTCTGGCTCTGGGGAACTGGAAGAGAGGATCTCTACTTGTGGGGCCTGGGACGTACCCAACCCTGGCTCTATCTTAGGCTTTTGGTTAAGCCTCTTCTTTCTTTAGGTAACCAAAGGTGGCCCCGCATCCCTTATTGCTGCTACTTCTGTTGGATCCACCCCCGTTTCCTTCACCATTAAGGCTGCCAGCGATGGGGAGGAAGGGGGACGAATTGGCCCGGCCATGAGTACTGGTGTGGCCAGCTGTGTGATTAATTGCTCCCTCATTTGTTGGGAGGCTGCCACTGACTGCTTTATTTGTTCCTTTATGGGGACTTCTTGCAGAGGAGGGGTCGTGTCTATTTATTTTCCTTTATCCACTCCCTGCGAAGAAGTCCTGGACCCCGGAGTTAATTTTGGTGTTGGCTGGGCTACTCGACAGGTACTTTCGGGGCACACCTTTTTGAAAATTTTGGTGCTGGCTGGGCTGCTCGGTGGGTACTTCCGGGGCACACCTTTTTGAAGTAGGCATGACTTCGCTCGACCACCTCTCGGGTGAAGTCCTCAATTGTAGGCCGTTCCTGGGCATCCCAATTTACAGGTGGGAGGGTCATTGTATCGATTCCCTTTGCCTTGTACTGGAGATCGATAGTGGGGTCAGT
This sequence comes from Thuja plicata, assembly GCA_018584345.1. NCBI lineage: Eukaryota > Viridiplantae > Streptophyta > Pinopsida > Cupressales > Cupressaceae > Thuja > Thuja plicata. The sequence continues at coordinate 378,310 of MU223637.1, read as the reverse complement.
GTCTGAGAAGTTCTCTAGAAACCTCTGGAGCTTCAACCTTTCCATCATGCCTTTTGTCATCCTGACATAGTGCCAGCTCCGCACCTCCACATCGTCTTGAAAACCTTCCCTGAAATCCTCCATGTGGTAGCGATGAGGCTTCGAAGCCCGGGGAAGTGCCGCTGCAATCTTGCCGTGCGGATCAAAAATTTTCTATGCCAAGTAGAATTCTTCCAAGTTGTAGCTTTTTAGCTCGTTATCCGCCTCTTTTGCGATGGCCAGGATACATGAGTAGTTCCCACAGATGATTGGGAATGGAATATTGGGGATCTTCTTCAAGGTAAAGAGTGCATAAAACTCCATCATCTGCCTGCAATATTCCAAGAGCACGATCTTGTCCCCACAGTGTTTGGGCAACAAGTAGGGTTTCCCAGAGAAGCCAGTGACCCTAATATAGGTGTGCTGTTGGAATTGGATGTAGTAATGTCCATAAATTTAGACCAAATTCATCACCTCTGTGGATAGGCGGTATCCTGCATCCCGGGTGGGTGTGAGCAGGTGATAGTAAACGAATGCATCATTTACCTGGCAAAAACTTGGGAAGCTGGCCTCCCATTGAACCTGCGCGAAATGGTCCCATGGTGCCTTTTGTCCTGGGCCAATCCCAAGCATGTCATTTGTAAGTAGTCCATGGGCGTGGGGCCTCTGCTGCGCCAAGGCCCAGAAAACATAGGAAGTCATGTAAAATTTCTTCTTCCTGGCTAGTTGGAGAAACTGGGAGTCGACGTGGTTTGAAATTATAGCAGCCCAGTCAAAGTATCCTCCTTTGGTGGAGATGCCGAGGAGGAAGTAATACATCCATTTGTCGAATTCTTGGGTAGAGGGCTTCCCAAAGACCCAAGCCAACGCTATCATTCCCATCTGAATGCTCTCTTTGAACTCGGACCTGGGAATTTCTATCTTCATCCTCTTAGGGTCCCTCTTTGGAACCTTGAGCCAATGAGTGTTCATGTATATCCAGGCGGCATCCTCCAACTGTGTGAATTGGGCCAAGGCATCCGCTTGTGTAACCACAGAAGCCTTGGAAAATTGAGGGATCCCCAGACCCGCTTGGAATGTGTCAGGGTCGAGGGATACCAGAGGAGTAGGGTACCCAGTTGGTTCGGCGGCTGCGAGCATAACAGCCCAAACAGAAGAGTTGTAATTGGCGGCCATTGTCAAGATAAGCTCCAGAGATTGTACAAAGCATGGGAAACAAGCCGCCTTAAGGATTACAGAGTCCCCGACATTGATGGCCAGCTGATCTCCAGCCTATCACTGGATGTACATTATTTTTACTAAGGCCTGCATTTCTGGCCATGTCCCGACGCTGGTGTCAGTAAAAAGTTTAACTTTGGACTCAATCTTTGAGCCCATGATAATGTTTCCTTGCACAAACTTCATAGTTAGGGGCAATTTCTCTAGGGCCCTTTCCATTTTGGATTTTACCGCCGCCATAGTAGCCATCGCGGAAGGTAGTTCTGGACTTCCAAGCGGAGAGGATGCAGATACCTCAAACATATTTGGAAGCTTACTCTGGAAACCTGCAAGGCAAAGCGACCATCAGAACGTATTAACAAATAAATACTCTAGGGTCTGGAGATCTTACCACCGTGATGCTTGCTTTTCCTGAAAAGTTAGTTTCATTCAAAAAGAACTGAAAAGCACACACATTATATGAACTTAAGATTGACTGAACATCTAGGTCTGGGAATTTTATCGCGTTTGGTAAGGACATGGGATGGATGATGGTAGGAGACCCAGAGCCCAGAGAAGTAGCCGTTGGTGAGGATGTGCAAAAAGGCAAACTATCAAGCCCACGTGGGTGCCACGTAGGTAAGTAATAAATAGGAGTTATGGTGATGACGGCGGAGCCAACTGTCTGAACATGCAAAAAGTGAAGGCCACTTAGACAGAATTAATTATGCACATGGGACATAAATGAGGGTCTGGCTGGTTTTACGGAGGAGAGAGAAAACCACCTGTTTAAAACCGACCGAGAGCCGAGTTTCAAACAGGTGGTTTTCTGCCTTGAAACAAACTCATGGGCGGAAAACCAGCGACACAGGAAACTCAACCACCTTGCTAAGCTGCCTAGAAGGATATACATAAGATATAGACGAAGAGCTAAGGGATATATACATGGGGAACGGGAGGATATACAACAAATATACACAAACTTACACATATATACACCGCGGAATGACATCCGCGGGAGACCAGGCAAAGCACAAAGTATAGACAGCTTTCTACATTATCTACAAGCTAACTACACCAGCACAGAGGGCGCACAACCCTCTAGCAGAGCCGACCCACCAATGAGCAGCGAAACCAAAGAAAAGGAAATAATAGAACCGAAAGACAACAAACAAAAATAAGACGGAGAAGGAACACCAGACAAGAAGAAAAACTGGTGGGAAAAGGGATACCAACCTGAGAATGCCGAAAGGAGGAGGGAAGTCACCGCAGAGGCTCTGCAGCAGCTATAGCTGCCAAAAGATCACAACCTGCCACCACAAAGCACTCATAATTGCCTGAAAAGGATGGAAGTGTTTAGCACTGATTGTCGTTAATTCTCTGCAAATCACTCTGTAATCGCTCTAAAATCGCTCTGAGTGTTTTAATCGCGGTAAATGTGAAAGTGATAGATAACTTCTATTTATACCCATGGTAAAAAGGCAATCCACCTCCTTCCAGCAATCTCCAGACAATCAAACCTCCGGACCCCGGGCCCGGGGATTCCCCACGACAATCACCTCAAGAACATCATGGCAAAGAATCCCGGAGTCCAAAATTTGGCTCCCTACGAACAACAACCTCTGGGACCGGAGTCCCGGAGAAGGAAAACCAACCAAACAAAACATGACAGCGGGGAAGAAAACCCCGGAGAAAGAAAACAAAAAGAGAGACAAGGAAAGAACCAAAAGAAAAAACAAAACACACAAAAGAAAGAAAAGGGGGACCCAACATTTTGCACACAAAATGTAGGGACGGGGATGCAGGGCATAACACTTGCCTTGAGATAGACTCAAGAGTGTCTAATTTGATTATGACCTTCCTGTCTAACAGATCTACTTCAATTATGATCATTGTGTTTCCTTAGACATAAAAAAATTTAAACAATCATCAATTCCAATTGCAACACCAAAATCTATAACCCTAATTCACAATTTCATCCTTCTTTTATAACAAGTTACTCAAGTCAGCCTTTTACCTAAAAAATTTTACCCACCGACCTAAAATTCAAATATGATTATGCCAAAATAGATTGGTCAACCCAATAAAGTCAATACAACATAAATCGGGTCACAAACAATCATTAACAAACATTAAATAGGTAGGTAAACTCATTTCACCAAACTTGCTATGTCTGTCCTCTGTTCTTCTTGTCAGTGTCACTTTAATATTTCATAACTTGATCAATTCTTCAAACTAACTGATGTGATCATATACATAGGTATATATACCTCTATAGATGATAATTGCATGATTGCACACCTTAACTCGATCTCCATCTCCAATTTCAATCGCATGTATCTGGCACATTGTCCTATGTCCAGTTTATTGAACACTTAGTCATTTCTTCAATTAGATCTTCACCTCCAATACATCTTGTTGCCAACAATAACCACCTAAACAAAATTTCATGATCAAAACACAAATCATTATCACCAATGGCCAAAAATCTCCCTGATGACAACACTTAGAAAAATAAAACATGAAATTTTCCTAAGTATCTAATCTACTGCAAAAAATGAATAAACATTACATTAAATTTGTAGTAAAATAATTCAACTATCAGCTATTGGGAATTACAAACATGTAAGCTCAAAAACAAAAAGATCCCCCTAGGAATTATAATCATGTATACAACTTCCCTTACCCATTACAAAATAAACTTAGCCAAATTTTAGCTTAAGTACATCATTGCATTTACAATCACTCCCCCTTTGACAACATTGACAAAGGTATGTCAAAAAGTATCCCAAATTTTTTAATGTAAGAGTAGTATCACCTAATTACATTCTACTGAAGACATATGAGAAATTAACCTTCAAAATCTGCATGTCATTGTCCTATTTTTTTGATAGAACCTTGGAATTTGTTATCTGACCACTTAGTATAAATGCTAGTTCCTCCAATCCATCAATAGTACACACATCTGGAAATTCCTAAACTTTCTCTTCTTCCTTCACACCTTGTTGTAAAAATTCTAACTTCAGAATCAACAAACTCCGCAATTCAACTGAGTTAGCAATCCTCTTTTCTTTCTCATTTTGATTGGTTCTCAACCTGTTATTGATGTTGCTCACTTTCCCAACAAATGTAGTAGGAGATTCAGTGTGGGGATCAAAATTTTCTATAAGTATCCTAAGCTCCTGCTGAGCTTCACTCTTTTCTCTTTCGAAATCCTTCAAAAATTGGAAAAATCATAAATAAACTTTAAAATCTTAGTACCATTCAATGCATCCTTCAATTGGTTGACAGCTTCTGTGAGTGTTTTGTTGTCGGTAATGATTGAATGAGATAACCTTTTGATCTCTTCTTCTCATATACTTTCTTAGCTCTCAAAACTATCGCATCTGTTACTTGACAAAATCCTCTATATGCTAATGAATGATTTTGATAATATTGTCATTGCTGACAACTTTAACCTCAAGTATAGAGTACTATCAGATAAGAATAGACTACCAGCAAAAGGTTATGTTTATTGGAAAAGTTTATCGGTAAACTTTATCAATGAGAGGAGAATACTAAGATCAAGGACGACATCCTATTATCACAATGGCCTATGAAAGAACTAAGAAACACTAATTTGGTTAGAAATAGGTCAGGAAAATAATTAAAAAGAAGATCAGATAGAGAAAGAGATATGATAGTGAAGAGAAGAAGAAAGAAGCAACAACGCAGAAGTATGAACAAGTATCAGTGAAGACTAGAAAAGTGTAAATCAGAGAAGGAACAGAGTAGAACGAGATCTGACAAGCTTTAGGAAAAGCATTCATAGGTCAAATTTATTGTTGATTTATTCCTAACAGTTTAGCAACAAGATTGTGAAATTCCTTAATCAGGTAGTCTCTAACCGGACTTAGAAGTTCTATTCAAGAACTTATTGTAAATCCTTTAATAGGGTGAACATTTTATAAGTGGGATATAATCCTCTAACTAGGTTACTCCTAACAGGGTATAATACTTTAACAAGTCTCTAGGTAAAACCCATAGTTGGGCAGCATTTAACAATACTTTTTGTAAGCTCTTAACCAGGCACCTTATTATTGCAGTGATAAGTTGTGGGTCTTGTCCCCACTGCAGTAGTTCCCTCTCACCAAGGGTTTTTGCAACACCAAAATATCATGTTAATTGTTTGAATATTTATGCATTACATGTTTATTAATTTGCAAGTTATCAGTTATCGGTTAATATTGCAACAATTATCAGTTAAAGGAAAAATAGATATCGATATCGATAAACATAAGAGTATAAGTTTGAGATTGATTGGAAAAAAGTGAGAATTGTTTGAGGTACTGATTCATCCCCCCTCTCAATTCCTAACCTAAATCTTTCTAACAATTGGTATCAAAGCGCATTGGTTCTCTAGAGGAAAATTTTAACAAATTGGAGTAGATTTTGGATAATGGAAATTTATAGGTATCAGAAACAGTTAGAAGAAACCCTAGGAGATGCTAATGAAACAATCCATGGATTTAAGAACAAGATAAATACATCATTTACAAAAAAGGAAGGAAATAACAGAAAAACTAAACATGAGCCTTGATGAACTTGACAGACTATCAGAAGGAAGTATCAATTCTAAGGAAGTTGATGTTGCTATTGTTGATCTATTGAAAAAAAAAATGAATTACTTGAAGAAGTTGATAAGATGAAGAAATAAAACGAAATTCAAGCCTTGAGAATGACAGAAAATTGGAAAGGATGAGATCTGTCAAAAGTACCAAAGAAACACTTGAAAGAGAAAAGAGAGATGTTGAAGAAATAATCACTAGAAAAGACATACTACTGGAAAGACAAAAGAGAGAGATTCATGCATAGAGCGAACTGATAGAAAATACTGGTGGCAAAAATTTACAACTACAAATAGAAAATCAAAAACTGAAGCAAGAGAACAAAGACTTGAAGAACAACCTGAAAGTTGAAAAACAAATCAATGCAAGACTCACAAAATTTGAACAAAGCATGCAGAAGATTGATGAACAATATAAGAATCGGAGAAAACCAAGTAACACTACCAGATTAGGATATATCAGCAAAAACACTATGGAAATCAAAGAATTGTCAAAATATGGAGAAATAAGTGATATACAAGGTAATAAACCCTATAATATTACTTGCTACAATTATGGAAAATATGGTCACACAACAAATGTTTTTTAAAGTAAACAAGTAATTTCTACTGAGAACACATCTTTTAAAGATTATTGCTATAACTACAACAAGTTTGGTCATAGAGCATATGAATGTAGATCTGAAACCATCACTAGATCATCTAAGAAAATTTTCTACGAATATTGTTATAAATGTAATCACTATGGACATAAAGTTGAAGAGTGAAGAACCAGAACACTGAAAATGAGTAAAATGGTACACTATCAGAGGAAAGAAGCAAACAACTCAATTACATGTTTTAAATGTGGAAAATCAGGACATACAACATCTGAGTGTAGAAAAGGAAACAATGAAGTAAGAACTGGACCTTGGAGACCATTTTCACTACCGTGCTATATTTTCTCAAAGTTTGGTCATGTTGCCTACAAATATAGATGTTGGTTTGCTACCAAAAATGATAGAGATATCAGATAAAAAAGAATTGTAAATCAAGAACAAATCATAGAGGAAATGAAGAAGATATGGGTAAAGAAGGAAGATGATGAAACATCAATGAAAGCCCCTGTGTCGAATGACGTATGAAATTACACCATCAAATAAGAACATAAGTAATTGCTTAGGGACCTGAAACTTTATTTGAACCATCATTTAGTCCCTTAAATTGGTTATGAGCCGAAACATTCAATTAGCCTAAATAGATGCAATAAGTATTAAGTAAAGTTGAAGATATTAGTATGAGATTATTATCGCTAAACATGTGTTACTATTGGTACTAAAGGAACATTTTCTGCATGTAATAAATGTTTTATTAAATGTGAACGTTGGAAACCTTGCCTCTATATATAATGACACTTATCTTATGAAATTTATATTCAAAAAAGTCTATGTGAAATTGAGTTTGAGTGAACATTGTCGATTCATCTTACAGAAAAGGATTTCTTGGTGAGTTGATTGAGAAGTAAACCCTAGATGATAAAAATTTTCTTCTAAATTGCATAACATTTATTATGGATGAGAAGATTGTATTAACTGACAGATCATGGGAGAAGGAACCTGAATATCAATTAAATTCACTGGAAGCAACTGAAACAAATAAAGTTGGAGCATTATCGTGGATACTGAGTAGAGTTATATTAACAGAAGATGCTAGATATTATATTCAATGAAAGCATAGTGAGATCGGAGATGAAGATATAATTATATCCTACAAGGAAATATACAAAGAGAATGAAATGCTGAATGAAGAGTATGGACATCTTGAAACAAAATTTTTGACACTTATCGTGCACATGGCAAAGAATTTTGAAGTTGATTAGATTAAATGAGTATTGAGTAGAATACATGGAGACTACTTATGGTTGGAAGGAGATAGACAAAATGAGATCACAAAGAAAATCATCTTTGCAGTTACTAGATTATCGGCTAATGGAAGAATTTTGTGTGAAGGAACTAGAGTCTGGAATAGAAATTGAAGGTATAGTAAGGTACAAGAAAGATCAGAAAACTTTTGTTGTAAGCAACATTTTGGACAAAGAAATGAAATTTACACCAATGTTTATCGAATACAAGATCTATAAGTAAAATCAATAGATATATTGGACAATTGGGAAGAAGTTACAATATAGTAATGTGGAGTGATTTCAGAGAATTTAAAACAAGAATGTATGGAAGATATCAGATACCACCTCACATTGTTAAGAAATATGAGAAAAATATATATTTTTTGGCTAGCACACACTCATGCATAATTAAAGAAGTGGAACCACAAACTTCATGGCTACAACCTACTAGATATGAAGCAAAGGAGAATGAATTAATAATAAGTATTGAGAGACTGTTGGATCAACCTAAGGATATGGTAGCTAATCAGTTTGGAACCTATGAAGAAGTTTACAAAAGGATAATATTAGAAGAAAATAAATCAAAGGAATAAGTTAGCAGTACAGTGAGAAAGAAGAAATCAACGACAAAACCTAAAGCATATGCCAAGATCAAGATTAAGCAAGCTAAAAAGGAACAATATACTATAACAACGCAGTCTACAACAAGGAAGTGTAAAAGAGGAAAATCAATAGCAGAAGCAAGCACAAGGACACAAACAAAGGAAAATGAGCCTGAGATTGAAAAATAAGATCATGAATATCGAGGATAGCTAATTACTTAGAGGAAAGAATAAGAGAGCATGGAACTATCAGACACATTCATGGAATCAAGTACTAGACATGGAAAGAAGAAGATAAGAAAATTATAGAAGATGAAATAGTATTTCACTTACACAAATTCAGAAGATTTTCAAATTAGTTAAGACAAAACATTCCTGAGGAATTACTAGACAAAATCAACATAAGATGGAATGAAGCCACAAAGCAAGAAAAGTTAAGCAGAGAAATAAATTTGATTATCACAAAACCAAGAACAAGTGTAGAAGAGATTTATTCATTAATGACAAAATATGAAAATAGATTTCTTAAGAAAAACATAACAACCAAGTTACCAGTAGGATTACACGAAGAAGTAGAAGAAGATGCACTAAAAAAATAGAACATGATCTTTACTATAGAAAGAGAAGACAACCCGACAAGATTTGAAGATGGACAAAAGGATAAACCTATTGAAATACATGATGGATGTTATTATGATACAAGTACTAAAGAAGATGAATATCTTGAGGAACAAATTACACCAAAAAATACAAATGAATACACTAGAATAGAACATGAAATACATCCTACCGATATAGCACCCACTATCAGTGAGATAACAGAAACTAAGGAAGAGCAAGTTGCAAGAACTTTACAAAGTATAAAAATGATTAAAACAACACAAGAGAAGAGAAATAGAGATTCAGAAAGTGAAGAAATTGAAGACTTAGATGAAAGACCCAACTTTGTAATTTTGAAGAAAGACCCAAATAAGGTACATTATAAGGAACAACTATTACATGTGGAAAATACAGATAGAAGACATCTATAGAGAAATGGTTAAGGGAGAAACAAAAGAAAAAAATCATGAAGAGAACAATTGACACATTTTCAAGCTTACTACCGACAGTCAATGTTGATGAAAATGAACCAGTTACAACACAGTTACGAACATTTTTGGACACAATCAAAGATAATCATAATATAAAAGCATAAATAAAAGGAAAATTGCAACACATAATCATTCACTGACAGAAGCATAAATAAAATGAAAGAAGTTACATAATTTTTATCGGAGAGATTGGAGGATAAGAATGAGACATTAACTACAATGACTAAAATAAAAAAGAAGCTACTTACAGGTAATAATATATCAATTTAGGAATCATTTATGATTAGTATATTTATGGATATGATGCAAAAACTTATACAAGATACATCTAACTTGCTGAGAAAAGTAGACAAGAATGATAAAGAAGATTTTACCAATAGAGTTATAAATGTAAATATTCATAGCACAACAATCAATAACCTAAAGAATAAATGAAATATAGTTTTGGGAAAAGTATAGACAAAAGGAACATAAAACAACTAATACCACAACAGTTACATCTTTTGGTCGCCTTTGGAATTGTTGTCAAAGGGAGAGAATGAAGAATAGGGAGAGTGAAAAGATGATGGGTGTAATAAGAGAATGGGAGTGATGAGAAAAAAAATGAGGAAAGCAGAAGATGATGAGAGTATAGGAAAAGGGGGATCAACAATCAAATGGAAAACAAGAAGAAGGATGATGATAAGAAAGGTTTTGCCATCAATGCCAAAGGGGGAGATTGTTACTTGAAAAAATACTCTACAAGATAATGAATGATTTTGATAATATTTTCATTGTTGGAAACTAACATCAAGTATAGAGTACTATAGGATAAGAATAGACTATCAAAAAAATGTTATATTTATCAACAATTTTTATCGGGAAGCTTTATCAACGAGAGGAGAAGACTAAGATCAAGGATGACATCCTATTATCACAATGGCATATGAAAGAATCAAGATACCCTAATTAGGTCAGATATAGGTAAAAAAAATACATAAACGGAGATTAGAGAGAGAAAGAGATATGATAGTGAAGAGAAGAAGAAATAAGCGATAGCGCAAAAGTATGAACAAGTATCGATGAAGACTAGAGAAGTGTAAATTAGAGAAGGAATAGAGAAAAATGAGATCTGAAAAGATATAAAGGAGAAAGAATTCACATGTAAAATTGATTTTTGATTTATTCCTAATAGTTTAGCAACAAGATTATAAAATCCCTTAATGGAGTAGTCTCTAACCGAACTTAGAAGTTCTATTTAGGAACTTATTATAAATCCTTTAACAGGGTGAACACTATATAAGTGGATAAAATCCTCTAACCAATTTACTCCTAATAGGGTATAAGAATTTAACAGGTCTCTAGGTAAAACCCATAGTTGGGTAGAATTTAACATTGTTTTTTGTAAGCTCTTAACCAGACACCTTATTATTGTAGTGATAAGTTGTGGGTCTCATCCCCATCATAGTTTTTCTCTCTCACCAAGGGTTTTCTGTGACACCAATATATCATGTTAAGTTTTTAAATGTTTATGCATTACATGTTTATTAATTTTCAATTTATCAATTATCGATTAATATTGCAACAATTATCGGTTAAAGGAAAAATAGATATCGGTATCGGTAAACATAAGAGTATAAGTTTGAGATTGATTGGGAAAAAGTGAGAATTGTTTGAGGTACTCATTTACCC
>MU223637.1:338341-367218 GCA_018584345.1 Thuja plicata | reverse complement strand
CCCCCCCCCCCCCCCCCGCTCTCAGTCCCTAACATAAATATTTCCAACAAAATCCTCTAAGATCTTCATTTCCTCACCGGTTGCAATGACCAAATGGGCTAACTAAACTATATGTCTAGCCTTATCATCATATTTTACATCACTCAATAATTCTAAAAATAAGTCTCAAGCAATAATAATTACCTGAGAATCTCATTGCATCCTCTTTTGGTATTCTTTGGAATTGAGTACAACAACATGTCAACCATCTCCTTAGGGCTCATTTTACTGAAATCAATCTATCCCTTAACTGTTATATCCTCATAAATTTGTATCTTGAATTTTTCTAGAGGAGTGGACTTTCCTATACTCTGTTCCTTTTCAACATTTTCTTCCTCTTGTACTTTCTTCCCTTTAGTGTCAACTTTTGTGACCTCCTTTTCCTTTTCTTTCTCATGTTGTTGCACATTAGTAGAATATTTCTCCCAAGTGTCATTGGTTATAGCCTGATTGGTACTTGTGTTAACTGGTTCATCTTCCTTTTTCATTTTAGTCTCTTTCTGAGGTTCTTGTGTGTTCAATGGTTCATCCTATACCGAGCCATAACATGAATATTTGTAGTGTTTTCCATTACTTCTCCAATTTCATCAAGTGTTACCTATACATTATCAATCTTAAAATCTTATGTATTTTGTATGACCACAGGGTCATCCTTCTTCTCTTTTTTAGTCTCTTCTTCAACATTCATAGGAGTTTCTTCACCTTTTTCTTTATCCAAACCTATATTTTTTCTCAATATTTTCTCTATTTCATCCTTTATCGATTGAATCTCTCCAATCATCAATTGTGTAGCTCTAGCTCTAGTTCTGAGTAGAGGTCTTACCTCTTTAATTTTTTCCTCTATCTCTTCTATTGTAGAATCAAGCATTAGGCTCAACAAAGCATGTTTGACCAACTCCATGTCCCTCACAAGTGCATGCTTCCATCTTGCATCAATTATATCATACAATGTTGCTTGGATTTGACCTTGCATTTTAATTGATGCTTTTCTTAATCTATGCATACTAAAAACTACATAATCTTCCATCAATCTTTGATCTTGTTTATTGACTTTGTCATATAATTTTATGACTCTAGCTAACACACCATACTTCTTTACTCTAAACACTATCTTCAATAGATTTAAAACTTCCAAAATCAATTTTAATAGATTTGGGTTCGACAGCCTTAGTGGTAGGGGTACCAACTACCTTTGAATTATTTCCTTCTTCCTTGAGCTCCTTTTTCTCACTCTTTGATTCAATACCCTCATTTTCCTCATCATCTCATTTATTTTCTCTTTGTTCTTGTTCCTTCTTCATTTTCCCTGTTACTTTTGAGGTACTTGGAGTCTCCTTCACTATGGTAGCCTTCAACATGATACCCTTTGTTGGCTTCTTATTTGTAATGATTGGAGGAGAAGGTATTTCCTTCTTCACTTGAGTGAAACTTCTAGTCTTTCTACCGGTTGCACCCACTTCTTCAACTTCCTTAACATCTTCAACTACTCCAGATGTACTTCCTTGTTCTGCAACATACTTGGATCTAATCTTCTCTAATTTTTCCTTGGTGAAAATCTTATTCATCATGAATGTATCAATATATTTCTTTAATCATCTCTCAATAACTCATTTTATTAACTCCCTATGAACTTTAAGTCATTTCTCCTCATAAGTTCCAAATCTTGGTGTCTCGGGATCTACCGGTTGAGCCAACAAATTGTCTGCATGTATAGAGTTAGTATGTCTCCTTCCAATTCATATCCCATGGGCATCACACATGAAGTAAATGAGTGTCAACCATGAATCAAACAATGTCCTTGTACTTTTCTACAATATTAGATGGAATTATTTCCCTCTCATGCATTCTTTTTTGAAAAATATTTCAAATAACCCCAAACCTTTTTTGTAAAGTCATTTCCTAACATCTTGATACGGTTGCTTATTTGAATGAATACTGGTGCATAAATAGTCCATTTGATGTTTCCTAATCTAGGGAACATGTTTTGAGAGAATAAAAACAAACACATAATCACCTAACCATATTTAAATTTATGCCTTTTTTCTTTTCTGATCTTCTCCAGGTTCATCATTAATCGATCCCTCGCGACTTCATCCAAGTCATAGTCTTGATTCTCTTTCATCATCATGTGGGCAGTATGAATAGAATGACTAGGTATAATATTACACCTACTAAAATGGTATACTTTATATCCGATGAATTGAAGCATACTTCACCTCTTCATCAGAAATATCATTTACTGTCATTGCACGACCATCCCATTTTGACTTCGTCAATCTGATCATTTCCTCCTCAGGGGATGGTGCAAAGAACAGGTACACTTTTTGTTGAGCATAGGCCAGTCACAACATGAATGGATTCCTTTGTGATTTTGTGTGGTCTATCTAGCCACATGAACTGGCCATAGATTCTTCTCAAGACATACCTAACCTAATTGTCCTCATACTCATCACGATAGCTTTACATGATGAATTATTTTTTCTATCCGAGTGTGATCTTCCTTTAGCACCTGTAGCCACCTAAAATTGGCCAGGTGTTTCCTAATCAATCAAATTATCTCTAAATCTCATCAAATTAGACTAAATCAATCAAAATAGACATTTATTAAATCAAATTGGGACAAAATCAATCAAATCAAAGGATCAATTAACAATGACATCAATTAATTAAATATAAGCCTAAAGGGATTAATCAAACTATATAATTTATTTTAATCAATTAATTGTATAGTTTAAATCAAAAATCAAATCCAACCCCTACATGGATAAATTAATTACTTGATTGAATTAATAAATCCTAATATCTTTCAACAAGGATTAAAAGAGATAATAAAAATTGAGAAGGCAAAGCACATGGATCACTCCAAATTTTGCATCTCTACCACTCATTTGACCCTTTTGAATCTCAACCACTCATTCTTGTCTTCTTTTCCCAACCTTTGAGACAATCATTTAAACTTTCCCCCCATTTTAAACCATTTGAATGCCTCTCATTCAACCAAGGCTAAATCATGATCAATTGACTCCACCCCCTAGACTTGGGAAAATCCTATAAATAAAGAGAATTTTGCAAGCATAATAAATCCTAGACATTCGAATGCAAAGCATCCATACTATATCCATTTTGAGAGCAACTGAAGTATTATCAAAGCATAACTGAGCAATAGAAAAGCATAATTGAGAGCATTTGAGTGAATTGTTGAGGCAATTTAAGGAAATTTATGAACTAGATAGGCATATCTTTATCATTTTCTCATTCTAGGACTGTCACTAGTAGAGATTAAGGCTGAGAGCTCTATTAGCATGCTTAGTTAGAGATCCATGAGATGTTTAAGGATTTATTTGCAATTATTAGCTTAAATTGTTAATGTTTTTCCATAAAATTGTTAGTAAATAAACTAATCTCATGAAGGAGTAATAATCACACACACACACCACCATATTATCATTACATAATTTATCATATTGTGCATGAATTGCTTCTGAACCTAATTCCTCTAGCTTACAATGAATGTAGGCTCTTACATTCTGTACATGTAGAACTCCGTAGGGCACCCGATGGGTTATTTTCTATAGACTTGAAAGGATGTCTCTTAAATTCCGGTTGTGGTCTCTCAGTTATATCAATCAAATTTGGAGTAGCCATCTCAAATTTCCAAAAATACAAGTAGATACTCGATAAATACCTCAAATAGTTTGAAAACTAGGGTTCTTCATGAAAAACACAATGATATCTAATTGATTTTCTCTTTAGATCAACACACGCAATCTCTTCTTGTCTCATGGATCACAACAAGCACTTCAAACAATACTTCTTTAGCTCCACAACAACTTGAGAATACACAAGGTGAGAAGTGAAATCCAAAAATAACCTTTAATCTACCTTCACTTACATACAATAAATGCACTTACCGATTGAGCTTACTCTTTCACCGATTGACTCAAAAAATTGATACCGATGATCAAAACATCATACAATTCATAAAAAATTCATAATACATTTCAAAAACCCTCAATGCATCTTAACATGCTGATAAAACTTGCCAAAAACCTTCAGGGGGTCCAAAATATGGATTCAACAATGCTTTCTCCCCCTAAGCCATATAATAGCTTATTTTGATGATGAATTCTCTACAACCAATGGAGATGTGGATTTATTTGATGACTAAGTGTCTTCCTTCTTCTTCCAAATCTTATTCATTTCATTCTTGACTTCTTCTATATTCACAATATGTTTCCCTTTTTGATTGCTTGACTGCTTTACCGATTGGTTCCTTAACCTGCAATTCCTTGCTAAATGTGTGATCTTATGAAAATGAAAACATGCCATACCAGTTGATTTCCAAGGTCCAACATTACCTCTTCCAGTCCTTATTCTACAATTCAAAACCATGTGTCCATAATTACTACAAACTGAGCATGTGACATTCATTTTCCTCTCTCTCTGATAAAATCTTTCCCAGTTCACTAGTGACCTTTGATTGTTTACTCTTGACCTGCACTCATTAGATTTGTGACCATACTTTTTGCAGTTGTAATAGTAACCATAAAAGCTACTAGATCTACTACTGGATCGAGATTGACGATCATAAGCAGTATGACCATACTTATTGTAGTTATAGCAATATCCATCAAAAGTTCTAGATCTATTATCAGACCTACTTCTACATACATATGCAGTATGACCTACCTTGTGACATTTTAAACTTACAGGTTTGTAGGCTTTCTTGCCAGAAGTTCTTTGTGTTACCTTCGGTGAAGAATTTTCTTCTTTCTTGATTTCCTTTATTCCAGAAGATTATCCAACTTAAAAGTAGTCTTACCAGTGTATCCAAGTCCTGTGGTCTCTTTGCTACTTTTTTTATTCCTCAGTTGTTCATTAAGTTTTGCAGTACTCTCATTTAATTTCTTCACTAAATCATTAGAATTCTTCAACTCTCCCTTTAGTTTCTCATTCTCATTTCTTAGTTCTTCATTCTGTCTTAACGCTTCTTGAATCTCTTCATTTGTATCATGTAAATTTTCTTGCAATGTAGAAACCTATTGTTCAAATTTGAAAAGCTCATCCATTTTAGCCTTTAGGGTAGGGTTTCATCTTTAGCTTTTAGGGTATCTTATGCAACTTTCCTTTCATTTTTTGTAGATATCCTTGCTTCCAATTCTTCACTCATTCTGATTGATTGGGACTCTCTCTCTCTCTCTCTCTCTCTCTCTCTCTCTCTCTCTCTCTAGCGATGGCTTCAAGGGATACTTCAGATCCAATTTGTTCAGACAATTTATCAATGTAATCTTGACTCTCACTTAGTTGTTCAACAAGTTCTTTTCTTTTATCTCTTGATTGCTTAAGTCGATTATTCAATTCCTCAAAGACCGTTTCAGCTTCTTTGAATTTCCTTTTGTGCTTCAACAAACCCTCCATATCTTCCTTAAGGATCCTACCCAAGTTGTTAGACTTCTTCAAGGGAACGAGGCTTTGATACCAATTGTTAGTCTTCAAAGGCACTAAGAGGGGGGGAGTCAATCAGTGCACCCGCAAATTTGAAACAAAAATTAAATGTCTTCCACAAGATCCAACATGCAAAAGTAAATAGTACATAGAAACTTAACACATAAAGTAGACACATGACACAAGATTTTTCCTGTGGGAACCCTTGTTAGAGGGAGAAAACCACATGTGGGGATGATGCCCACAAATTCTACTAGTGCACTGAAGAATTATTCCCTGTTAAGGGTATACCTGGTATCCCAGTTAGAAAGTAATACAAGTCCTATTAAAGACTACTCTATTACGAGATTTCAAACTCCTTCTAAGAGTCACCTAGTTAAAGGATTTAAAATTCAGATCCTGTTAAAGATCCTGCTCACCTTGTTAAAGGATTTAAGCTGCAAACCTGTTAGGGCTTTCCTTGAGATAGACTCATGAGTTTCTAATCTAATTATGACCTTCATGTCTGACAGATCCACTTCAGTTTTGATCACTATGTTTCCTTAGACATCAAACAATCATCAATTCCAATTGCACCGCCAAAATTTGTAACCCTAATTCAAAATTTCATCCTTCTTTTATAACAAGTTGCTCAAGTCGGCCTTTAACCCAAATTTTTTTACCCACCGACCTAAGATTCAAATCCAATCATGTTAAAATGCATTGTTCAACCCAATAAAGTCAATACAACATAAATTGGGTCACAAATGATCACTAACAAACATTAAACAGATAGGTAAACTGATCAAACCAAACTTGCTATGCTTGTCCTTTTTTCTTCCTATCAGTGTCACTTGAATCTTCCATAACTTGATCAATTCTTCAAACTAACTAACACGATCGTAAACATAGGTAGATATACCTCTGTAGATGATAACTGCATGATTACAGACCTTAACTCGATCTCCAGCTCCATATTGAATTGCATGTATCTTGCACACTGTCCTCTGTCTGATTGACTAAACACTTAGTCATTTATTTAGTTAGATCTTCACCACCATCGGTAAGGCTGATCTCTCACCTCCAATACATCATGTTGCCAGAAATGACAACACCTCAACACAACTCGATGATCAAAACACAAATCATCTTCACCAAATGCCAACAACAATAATATACTAAAATGTTGAAAGCAAAAAAAAGAAGAAAAAATTATAAATTAAGATTAAATATCACCATCCAAATGTCAAATTCAATTGATGAGTTAAGATAATTCCTTATTCTTGAAAAATTATAAATTTTTTTGACAGGAATTGTGATTTTTACAATTATCATAGTGTTAATCTCTAATGGATATATGCCACGTGATTGAGGAGCTAGTGCTAGTGTAGAGACAAGAGTAATGAGTGTTATATGTAACAATGAAGGATGGTATAAATTTTGAAATTTATTAAGTTGGTTTGTAAGTTTTTCACCATAGAGAAGAATTATCTCCTCTTGAAACTTACAATTTTTATTTATTAAAGTGCATTTAATAATGGATTAAGAAGCTTATCAATCTATGAATAAAATTTGATTCTCGAGAAAAATAATTGATAAATTTATGTGTAGATATGAAGTAATAGTTAGGATGGCGAATTAGGATCCATAAAGGAAAATAGCCATACATTAATTGGTGGGTACCCTGCAAAGAGAAGGATGAACTATTTAATGAAAGAATTATTCATTACATTGATTTTACCAAGATCATTAGATAGTTTTAAGAAAAAGGTCACACCATTATAGGGTACTATTTTTTTGAAGTTATTGGAATCAATTAACTCATTAAAGAATAATTCAAATAATTGGTGGCCATGAAGTGAAGGGAGAAGAAAGAAAAAAGTGGCAAAAAATAGGTTAATTAATAATTAGTAAAGACATGAGGGAGATAGCTCATTAAAGTGCACATTGTAGAGATGCTTTAAATTGAATCATGAATGAATGAACTAATAAGTGTTACTGTTACCCAAATTTTCCCCATTAGTAAAATTTTGGCTACAAGTGGAGTAAAATGAGGCTCCCACGAGGGTTAAGCCCAGCCTATGAAAAATACCTTAAATTTTTTGGTCTTGGTTGTGTCCTCTGTAGTTTTTTCAGTCTCCGTTTTACTCCTGTCCATGCAAAATAACCTAAGTGTTGAAGAACCTATGTATTTGATAAGCCCTAATTATCCGAGAATTGTTCTATTTCCTCATTCCCTTTTTGGGCAACTTAAGTTCTTCAATTTCCATGTGCGCATTTACACTTTGCATTAGGTCTCTAAGTCGTGCGATAAAAATAGAATATTCCAAATCATCCGGCGACCCGCAGACTCCCTCTAGTCTCTAAGTCTCGTAAAGGAAAAGCATATTCCATTTTGATCAGGAGACTTAGCAACGATCGTTGGATCAAAATTCGATCGGAGAGAAGTCGGGTAATCTCCTAATATAACCTAGAGTTAACAAAATTTTTGGAGATCACGTGACTCAGTGTAATTCCCAACTTCATATATGATTTGAGTTTAAAGATGAGTTAAGTTACAGACTCTCTCTAGTCGCATGATCTTGTTATAAACCCAGAGTTAGGAGAATGATTTAGCAACTTGGAGACATAAAGGTTTTAGTGAATCATGATTAAAGAGGATAGTCAAAGTGGAGTGAAGGTTTGAAAGAAACACAAAAGATGTACGTAGTCGCCAAGTCTCGGGAAGGAACTAAAGTTAAATAAAAGGTCAGGGGATCCAGCGACAAAGGGAAAAGGTAGCCAAAGGTAAAGGCATGGGTTGAAGTCATGGTCAGATCAGAAAGGAAGATCGACGGTCACATTTTAAAGTGGAGTCAATTTGAATCTTGGTCGTGGATGAAATATCTCACACCAGTTGTGACTGTTATCTTTCAAACATTTAAAAAATTCAAATATCTGATCTCAAAAGTTATGATAGAAATGACTTGCAAAGAAGTAGATGGATCGACCGATTTTGTAGTGGCACAATTATGGTGGTAGGAAAGATTTCAAAGATATATCTGATTGATCAAAGATATTTCACGACGCATTTATGAGAAAAATTAATAGTATTAGGTTTTTTTTATTATTCTATTGTAGTTGGATTGTAACCCTATTCTGATCAAATTATTTCCTTGAGCCTGCGTGCTAGGAGGAACATGTATATATAGTTAGTCTTAGAGCTTTTAGAGCTTAGAGTTTTCCTTTCTTAGAAGTTATCCGTGGCATTTTTTCTACCCTCTGACTTTTACAGTTTGTAATCTTTCATTGATATTCAAATATTGCTAAGGCTTTTTGTGACATTTTCTCTATCCCTGGGCTTTCTTGTCTGAATTTCTCTTACTGAATTAGAATATATTGAATGATTTTTCAGAGAAATACTGGAGTTCCTGAGCGCTCTTTCTTTTTGCAATATTGTGTACTATTATGGATGATCTGATTTAGATGAGTTTATGGATATTCTTCAGTCCCCTATCATTTTATCTCATTCTTGTGCTTGATTGCAGAAGTGGATGTTTGTTTGCAGGTCATAGCCCGTGTCTACTTACAGTGAATATGCTATTGTTTGTGAAATTACTTCTTTCCCTGAATAGCCTCTATTTATCTCAGGCCTCTCTATGAAATAATTATGCAAGCCTATCTAGAAGGTTGTGTTCTATTAGATCGAAGGTTTCATGCTAAGATTAGTTAATGTGTTATGATTCAAGTTACCTTCGGTGTATCACCTAGTAGGATAATTTGCTTACAGTTATTTCCCTTTCATGCATTCCTTCTATCCATTTTCCCTCAAGAATTTACTTTCATGTTAAGAAGAAAATTTGGGTGACATATCAAGAGGAACCGACCTAGAACCTGGAGGTCTCATCTCAGTTAGAAAAGGTCCCACAACCTAGAGATGATTCCCATGTTACCAAGACTATGAGAGCTTGGGTAAGGGTGCAAATCTAGGTGTTCAACAGTTAGTAAAACCTCTCTAATTTAGTCAAGATATCATGATATAATACCAATTAAAAAAGAAAACCTAAGTAATGATCTAAGGAAATGTAGAAGACAACTTCCTTCCAATTAAATCCACCTCCATCTACACTAGTTTCATAAGAATAATTGGAAATAACCCAGTAAAACTCAAGCACATGAATCCTATTTCCTATGATGAAAATCACTTTGAATTCTCTTAGGTGACAAAAAATAAGTTGATCAAGGTTGTGAACTCACTTATTGTTCATTAAAGGCCATGTTTAATGTTAATAACCTCTTCTTTGGGGTTATTGATGCTTATGTTTTGAAGATGTCATTAAAAGATTTCATCTTTGGAATTAGATTGTGAAGGATATTCAAACTAATTCCTAGGTCTTGTGTAAGAATTTAACTACGGTTGATTAAACATCTAATAAATAAAACAACCATCTCGTGTTGTACAATTGATGAAAGGGAGACACAATGCTACATGTGCATAATAGATTATGAATTTTTTATTGGTTATTATAATTCCAATTGTGATTAGCATAAGTGAAATTTTTTCCCACTTTAGTGTTAGAAGGGTTCTCATATGATTCAATATGGCTATATTATTGGGTAATTATTTTTTCCTTTTTCTAGCTATTTTTACTTGTTACTGGAACCCTTATTGAAAATTTTCTTTCAACCACTTTCGAATTAGATCTATATTAAAAGTAGAAAACTATCAGTCTCAAGGTAGAAAAAACATATTTTTGTTGAGTTCTAAGTCCCAATCCTACTCTAGAATATGCTACACATGTGAAACCTAGAACCACTTGCTCACCACGAGGATATCTAGATTCAGTGATGGAATGATTGCATCAAGTTGCTCATTTTTTGTGCAACTATGGGCTTCAACTAGATTTTTATTACAACCATACAAGGCTACCATGCTAGTGATCTACTATATATCACCACTAAGTTGAAAACATGCTTCATTTTTTTTTTCCTACTTTACAATTAAGAGTGGCCAAGCTTTGATAGTATAAACAAATTTTTAATAATCATATTAGATTGAGGAGGTAAAATTAAAGATTATATTCACTTCCTCAAGATTAGGGATAAGGTTTCCATATAGTTATTCTAGTGTATTCATATTTATAAAAATTCCCCAAAAAACTATGCATATTAAAGAAAGCTAGCAACTCCTTGTGGAGATTATTGATATTTTATAGAATTTTATCTACCATTAGTAGGTATTGAAGGCTTACGAATATTGCCTTGATCATGATAATTCCTTCCAGAAAATCATGAGTGTGGTCCCTTGTTCACTCTCTACTTCTCGTTGGGTCATCTATGACTAAATTCCTACCCAAGTTGATCTTCACGAGGTGGTTTTCATTATGGATGATGAAAAAGATCTAGATTATGATGACTTACCCTATGAATGGGACATATTGCTCCTAACATTTTTCAAGTATATTTAGAATAATGTGACTCTACCCTCTCAAAATATAATAAACAAAGGTTCAACATTAATTGTATGCTTAAATTTGCCGACCTAAAAGACGTCCACAATTAATGATAAATTTTGTTACTAAATATTTAGTAGATGATCACTACCAAAACCCTTGTCTTATTTATACATCATATTGTCCCTCTCATCATTTGTATATATTAGAAAAGATTCATAAAGATCTTATATAATATATTTTTTAGTTTAGGAAGATGTAAAATTGGGTTGTCACTATCAATTGTATCCATTTTTATTAAAAATGACTTTGGAAAAGCCTATGGTTGTATAAAATGGACATTAATTCTTATCATGCTCTAGGTTCTTTGGTTTGGTCACAAATCCCCCCATTCTATTCAAATTTCATTTATAGATGTCCAAGTATTTGTTATCATTAATGGTATGTGATCTTGTTTTGGCGTTTCTAGGTCTATTCATCAAGGTTGTTCACTTTATCATGCTCTTTATGTGATAATTGTGGAAGTCTTTGTCCATTTTCTTGAAAATATTGTTTTCCATAACCATGTTAAAGATATCTCCCTTCCTAGTACCAACCAACAACTTGGTATTGGTAACTTTTTGACGATTCTTTTCTTTCTATTTGGAAGAAGAGAAAAATATCACGTAGGCCTTGTAGTGTTTTGAAACCTTTCATTTTTTTCTTTATTTCAAGAAAATGATGGCATAAGATCCAATTTTATTATAAACCTTTTCCTGCTGAAGTGCACCTAGCTTGACACTTCTGGCTAGAAATAGATTGATCATAGTGAGATGTTTTCTTTCTTATAATTTCTTTTACTTTTTAGTCTTCCTCTTCTTTTCTTTGGTAGTTTATTAATACTCATGTTGAAATGAAGCTAACCTATGAGATATCCAAGCTCTTTTTTTGATAAAAATTTCTAAATTTGTTCTTAAGTACTTGTTGCAATTCATGTTCATCATTCTTTTTTGTTAGGATTCTTCTAAGAATTCCTATTAAAAAACTTGAAAATCCTTTAATGGATTTCCCATGTGCCTCTTCTAAGTAAGGTTTTAATGCATTTCAAGTGTTGTCTAGTTATTTTGTTATCTTCCCTGTCAAACAAGGGGGATTGAATATTACATATATCAATCATCAAGGGACAACTTTATGTTCTAAGTAGATAATTAGAACTATAAAAGGGTAGGAATCCTAACTTTTTTACTAATAAACTTTTTTTTTCGGTTTCTCATGGTAGAAAGACTTAGGATAGTTTCAACCTTCATTCAATTCTTGTTATGAAGGAGTTAGTTCAAATTTCATGTACTTTTATTACCAAGAGTGTATGAAAATCCTTGGATGCCACCACCTTAGTCCATTGGAATGGGAATAATTTTTGAACTGTTATCTCTAGCAACATCTATCTATTTGGTGGTCTCTTGTGATCACTTGTTAAGGAAAACCTTAAGGAATTTTTTTCTAGATTTGTGTCCTCTAAAAATTTCATAGAGAGATTTGTTCCATTTCAAATTTCTTCTCCATAAGGTCACTAGGAATTGTATGCCTTTTCAAATTCATAATTTCAAGGTCAAGTTTAGGCTCTCCACATATCTTTATGAATATTTTCATACCATCATGGAGTTAATCCATCCTGAGACGCTTTAAAATATTAGGAATGAAAGCATTATACCTTAATGTATTGATTGGAAATAGTATCCTTATAATAATTTCTAATCCTAAAAGACCTACAAGACTTGTAAAGGCTATTCATAACTCTATCATATTTTGTAGTGATTCAAAATACTGTCAAAGATAGGTTCTTCAATGCATTGCCACTTGTTGACAGTATATATTTATCAAGAATTTTTTAAATCATTTTGGAACTCAAGCTTGTTTATAGATGGTATATTATTTTGCATGGAATGCTAACATTAGTTGGCTATGAGAGGGAGATAAACAATCACACACCCTGCAAGTTGTGAAAAAAAAGTGTGTAAAAATAAGAATAGATGCTAGAAATAACTCAATTGATTGGTTAGAAGTGTATATAAATGTACAAAGATGAGTCTTTCATATAAATGTACAAAGATGAGCCTTTCATATATATGTAGGTATGAGGAGGTGAGAAGGTAGGAATGAAACTCTAACTATCCTTTCAATTGTGCTACACATCTAATCTCAAGTGAGAAGTGTTTGAACATGTGTTAAGTGTGCATAAACTATGTGTCTCAACATGTGAGTACACAGGTCTCAACCACATTAAACGCGACAAAAAGCTAAAATTCCTTGAGTGGATACTTAACTAGTGTGGATAGGACTTTCCTTGGTAGGGTAAAAGCTAGCTAGTTTGATAATGTCAATAATTACACTAACAACTTGCTTATTATAGTCTATGTCTTCTCTACTAGGTCATCTCATTAAATCTCATTTGATCCATCTAGGCGTTTCTATTTTTTGCTATCCCTTTTCAACTAGAAACATTTGAGGATATTTTTTTTAAAGGTCCATTATAGTTTGATAGGATTTCATAATCTTTTCAAGCCCTTTGGCCTAAGCTCTTTTCCTAGCACATGTTTCTAGGTGATTGGCCAAGAATGCTATCCACATTCACCTAAATTTGGAGTTCTTTGAAAGTGGAGGTTTTATTTAGCATTTGAAAAATAGAAACACAACTTTATTGGAGGAGTCTATGTGTATTCTCATTTTTTCATTGAATTCTAAAGCTACAATTTGTCTTAATGTATAGCTACAAATTTAGGTTCAAGTTTAAAAAAATGCTCTAGAGGTTGCTCACTTGCAAAATTATTGAGCATTGAAAAAATGCTCCTTTTATTGTTTCTTGTGTACCGCATTCCCCTCTAGGAGGGATCCATCCCCTCCTCAAGGAGGTGATAAAATGGTTGCAACTGCAATGTTTAGTCCATACAATACTCTCATGGATCTCCTGAGTGTAGAGGATTTGGCTGATACCAATAGCCATATGTGCAATCTATTGATTGTCAACCTCATGACATAAGTGTTTTTGGTGGTCCAATTATGACAATTTCCCACAACTTAATATTGTTATTTCTTTGGTTCGAAATGATCCCACACAAAAAAAAAAAAAAAAAGAAATATAAAACTACCATCATAAATGGAAGTTGAATCTTGATATCTAAAACTCCATAATAAATGACAAATCATATCTAATAAAGATCCATGTCCCCTTTTTGAAATAACACTTACTATATAATAATTTAATTAATCTTTACTGAAATTTTCTATAAGATTCTTTCTTACCTTAACTATTTTAAATCTATTCCCATTACCCTCACAAAAAAATTAATTTACAAACAAGAAACCTCGATATAATAGTGAAAGTGATCGATTTGCAATACAATTATTTTGGCTTGCAATTCCTACCCCACCCAGATCAATGAACCAAAATGATATGGACACCATAACACAATCCAAATATTCCACAAAAAGGACTTGGAACTAAATGGAAGCATATTCATTAAAAAAACAAGCATTCTTTTTCAAATTCTCAAACTTGATGAGTTGTTAACAATGAACTTTCATAGAACTGATAGTGAAGTGAATGATGAAGCAAAGCTCATCTTAGGATGTGAAAAAGTGTAAAGTTTTTGACAAAAGTTGCCCATTCAATATATAAAATTTTGTAGTCAACCTCTGGATTTTTGTTGCCTAGCTGTCTAGCAACATTGAAGTTGAACAAAAAAGATTAAAATACAAGAAATTGAACAAAGAGATTAAAATATTAGAAATGGGTCATTCACTCTTAAAATTTCATTGACTATGGGAGTCTTTATACCACAATTGTTGTCCGTTATTCTCGCCATAACACAAGGATTGACAATATTTTGTCACATTATTGAAAATTAAAAAAAGGTTGAAAATTCTACGTGCATGAAATTTTCCCTCCATATTTGCACCTTAAAGCTAAAATATAGTACACCATGACTCCTAGTGCTTCATAATAATTTGATGCAACCTTAGAGAAGACATTTATATTATTACCAAGGGAATTATGAAGCTCACTTCCTCGCTTTACTATTGCCAAAGCCATTTTTAATAGTTTTTTAATGTTATTATAGTTGTTTTGGTTGCAAGCTTTTGGGTTTTTGTCAATTAGAGAATCATTACTTGTCATGCTTTGTACTATGGTATGGTGATACCAAATCTTTCTTGTGGTTTCTTTTAATTTTTTTTTAAAATTTTTAATCATTTAAAGAACTATAGCTAAGTATCTCACCACAATCCAAGTTAAAGTGATACTTTTGAGAAGGGGACAAGATTAAGACAAAATTTGGTGTAACATATGGTGATTGAGCCCATCTAGAAACACTCTCTATTCGGTTGCATTTTTTTGATAATGTAATTAAATCTTAGTGGATGATCCCAAGGAGGCCACCACTAGTCCCCTTAATGAATGATCCAATGACCCACAATCCTCATCACTTAAAAGCTAAGTCTTTTGGTAAAAGTAAACTATTTTGTGGTGCGTGAATTTGTTTAGATGCACTTTTGTAGAGAAGAAAAATGTTTTTTTTAGTTTTTAAGTATTTTGTTTATTAAAATCTGATTTGATTTTTTTAGTTTGATAGGTCAATTGTTTGTAAAATTCTAGTTTATATTATAATATAACTTTTTAATATATTTACGTGATTTTTTTAATTATTAATCTTTTTTATTACTTTAGATGTCAATATTATATTTTATTTTGGTCTTTTAAACAAGATCACATATGATAGTATTT
Organism: Thuja plicata; assembly: GCA_018584345.1. Classification (NCBI taxonomy): domain Eukaryota; kingdom Viridiplantae; phylum Streptophyta; class Pinopsida; order Cupressales; family Cupressaceae; genus Thuja; species Thuja plicata. The sequence continues at coordinate 351,564 of MU223637.1, read as the reverse complement.
TGTGCATTGAAATTTATGTGTTCTTATTTTGAGTATTTTTTTTTCTCTCATTCACATCTAAACTCTAATCTATCTTTCTAGTGGTAAAAAATATCTAGTTCCAACCTAAAAAGTAAGAGATATAATTAGAAATTATGTTATGAACGCTTGGGCATCCAAAAGACTACATGGACAACAATAACCACATAATATGCACCTCCTTTGTTAGAATTTCACTATTATAGTTGTACATACCACCTTGCACCTAAATACTTTTTGCACACATTTCAAGCATTACAAAACACCATATAAATTAACTAGGATTTAATTAAGTCAAATTCATAAATATCCCACAAATGTCAACTTGTCTCAAAATATCCATCTTAGTGTACCCATAGTTGTAAAGGATGTTGCTAATAGTTATAAAACTTGTTTTTAGAAGTTGCAAACGATATTGGCACTATTATACGAGATGTCAACACACCAACTGAACATTACCACAACTATAAAGGATACCCTTAGATGGAGTAAATACAATTACAATCATATGAAAATGTCACATTAAACATGATACTATTTGCTTACAGTTATATCCATGATAACATATGCATAATATAAAGAGAAAGATATAAGCGTGTCATTATTATCCTTCATATCTCCTTTCTCTATCATCATCTTCATAAGATATTGAAGGAAACACCCTTATCTTACCTTATTTCCCTTTGTAGTGATTTCCTAATCATGTACAACTTCAACTCCTAGTTCTTTATTTTTTATTTTTTATTTTTAAATTTGAAATGTGTTTAAATGCATCTTTATCGTTATAAATTTAAACTTAAAAGAACTCTTTAGCAAATTAAGTTCAAAATGTGTTATCTATTTTTAAATTTCAATATTATTCAATCACAAATAAATCTTTAACCTAATGGAATATACCTACATGTTTTGGATGAGTCTTGTTTAACAATAGACTTTAAGCATTAGCTCCAATAAATTCAAACATTTGACTTACCATCTCGCCTTTAGGATTATGTCAACAACTCTTGTGGGGCTTAATTGACTTTTGTAGACTGTTCATGAAGTTAAGATATTTGCCAACAATAGTAAGATATTTTTCAAAGAATACGAAGGATCAACTCCACACAAGCAAATCAAATAGATTGTGACCCTTGATGTAGAAGCAAGTCTTGACCAAATTATTTGAGCACAAATAAGCTATACGAAGAGTAAAAGTCTCCAACTAAAATGACGAAGATGAGTAAAGCCTAGAGTTAATGAGACACAAGGACTTAGCTAGCAGGATAAAAAGAATAAAAGAGAATCGTTGTAACTATTAGTACTCTTGTACACCTTATACACAATGACATAATAGTAAAACAAATATAAAGAATGATTTGAATATAATGAATTGTGCATATATAAACTTTTGTGATTGTTATAATATGATATTAAGAACCATTTTATGTTCTATAATTGTTCTTTTACAAAAATAAATATAGACAAACTTATACAAATGATAATATCTAATATACATTCTTTTTACATAAGACAACAATTACTCTTTTTCATATATAATTCAATTAAACCTTTAAAAAAATCATACTTCAAAAACACTCCTAGGTCATTTAAGATATGAATAATATATTAATGCACCATATTAATCAATCCCACCAATCTTATAATTTAATCCAAGACAACTCACTTCTAGGAGAGATCCAATTAGAGCTTGAAATAATCACACCACCTTTAGGGCCCTTTTTAAGCTTGCCCTTTGGTGGACCAATCTTTACAGGGCTAAACAAAGTTACAGCATATCTTAACCCTAATCAACATGTTTAGACAAAGTTCCAAGTGACAACATATCTCAATCCTAATCAATCTTCCCAACAAGGAAGGGACAAGTCTTAGCTAATTCTCACAACTAAGGCTTATCCTAGTATCCTTCAAATGACAACAAAGCTTATCCTTGTGGGTCTTCCCAACAAGGATGGAACAAGTCCCAGGGGAGGCCAAACAACTCAATGATACCGTCACCCACAAGGCACAACTAAGCCCTAGGGAAAAGAGAATTATTTAAGGAGAAAATAAGATAATGCTTAATCATACAAGCTTTTCCAACTCACATGGCTCATCCTCGAGTGATTTCCCTAACAACCTGTCAATCCAAGGAATAGGTCCCAACAAAAGAGGACCGAGAGGGCCCATAATTAAACATTTTCCTTTTAACATTTCTTTACTGGTTTTTGTTCCATATTTACCTTTGTCATCAACTACAGCTCAATTTGAAAAGATTATTAAAAGAAAAACCAAAAGCAAAAGTACCTCTTTTTGGGCCTTTTCAGTTTTTAATTTCCATTCCCTTCAGAGACTACCCACCAATTTTTTTGTTTTTTTTCAAAAGACAAGAAGCTTTATTATTAGTTTTTATGGTGCACTCAATATCAAATGTTACTGGATTGAAGATTTGAAAGGGCATTCACTACCTATATTTGCGCAAGTTTAGGCAAATTCTATTTGGTTAAGACCAACAGGGTGTACTGTGTCCTTTGTAGTCTGTTCACATGTTGAAAAACCGCAACATTAAATTCTACTATCATGGGGTGTGATACATAGTGAATAGACAGAGTGATATTAAATTGTACTATAAGGAGGAGACCTGAGAGAGCAGTGGAAAGGCAAAGCAGCATATTCACTGCTAAGTTGTCTTGTGTCTTTCATTAATAGTAGGAAAGACTGAGGCAGCTTCCATGGGTATCTGTGGAGCAACACTGAGAACCCAGAGCTTCTGTGGAAGCCCTTCATAGGTGTCAATGCACAGATTGAATCCATCAATTTGATTGCTTTTGTTTTCTTATTTGTTTGATCTAACTCTTAGCTGATAAATCTCAGGATCTATCTTGAAACAGGGCCTAGAATTCCCTAGATTCATATATCTTGGTCACATTTAGGGTTCTTCCACATTGTCCACAGGTTGTTTATCAGTGTCAGAACCCTTCTCCCTTTGTAAGTTGTAAAAGCTGCTGCTGCTGCCTGTTTTACAATGAATTGGATGGAGCTCAGATTGAGAATGCTGCAAGATTCAGAGCCGTGTGGCATTGTTGTTTGTCAAGTTTCAGCATTTGGGGTTCTTTGTATTTTTGCTACACAGATGAGAATTCTCAGGTGGGTGTTGCTTTGATCAGATTTCAGCAATTGGGTTCTCATTGATTTCATCCTTGAAAGTGATGCGGATTTGCGAGATCCGATTTTGCTTTTTGGGAATTACAATAACATCTGTATTAGTTGGCATCTACTCGGTGTAGAATACATCTCCATATGTAAAATTGGAATCTGATATGCATATCTGATATTTCGGATCTTTACTGTCTCTGTCTCATCAAAAGAAAGAATTCATACCGTTGGATCTCAAAAATGCCTGAAGCATTCCCTTCTTGTTTTGGAGATTACGGTGGTGCCCATGTGACAGAGAAGTCATCAGCATCATCATCATCATCATCACCATCTTCCTCTAGTAGCAGAATGACACAGAACCTGATCACTTGCTTGTATCAGACAAAATTAGCAGGAATCTGCAGATTTGTGACTATAACATGGTGTAAGAATCTCATGGGCCAAGGCCTTAGTGTCCATGTGAATGATCCAAGCTGCCACTATATGTGCAAGGTGGATATGAAGCCATGGTTTTTCTGGAAGAAGCAAGGATCCAAGAGCTTTGATGTCAAAGGCCAGAAACTGGAGGTCTTCTGGGATTTAACCAATGCCAAATATGTGTGTGGGCCTGAGCCCCAGGAGTGTTTCTATGTGGCTCTTATGTGTGAAAAAGAGATAATCCTGTTGCTGGGGGATATGCAGGAGGAAGCCTACAAGAAAACCCATGCAAGGTTCCCTTTCCATGAACCCACATTGTTGTCTAGAAGAGAACATGTGTTTGGGAAGAAGTACTACACAACAAAGGCACAATTTGGTGAAAGTGGTCGGACTCATGACATTGTGATTGAATGCCACACAGGAGGATCCAAGGAGCCAAGATTGCATGTGAGGGTTGACAAACAAGTTGTGTTGCAGGTCAAGCACCTGATTTGGAAGTTCAGAGGCAATCAGACAATTGAGGTTGATGGAACCCAAATACAAGTCTTCTGGGATGTGCACAATTGGCTCTTCAATCCAAGTGTTGGCCATGCAGTTTTCATGTTCCAGACTTCAAGCTGCACATCAAATGGCAGCAGGGGATCTGATGATGCAAGGAAATATAAAAATGCTGCAACTTTCCCCAATCAGCCTTCCCCACCATCTGTTCTGCAGTGGCCTCCTCCTTCTGCATTCAGCCTTAAAGGCCCTGAGAAGACCTTCTTCAAGAGCAGTTCATCCTCTTCCTCCTCCTCAAACTCTAGCTCTTCAGTACTGCAATGGGCCAGCATGGAGACTGAAGTAGGCAGCCCATCTGGCTTCTCTCTGTTGTTGTATGCTTGGAAGAGTGAGTGAGGACTATACTAGTAGTGGCAATATTGGTATTAGTATTTAGTCTTTTCATTTTGGGCTTTTCCTGCTGAGTTTTGTAAATATAGTGCACAGAATGGCACTGCCTAGGTTTGAACTTTGCATTCTATATTTCTTTCAATCCTAACAAATATATGATTGATTCATTTGACCCTCATCACAGAGAGTTTCTGGTTACATCAATAAGTTCAAAGTCCAGTTTTCTTTCAGGACAAGTTCTGGTACTATTTAGGCCACTACAGTCTTCCAATAAATGATTCTGATCAGACAAACAAATTTGCCAAAGGAAAACATCCTCTACCTAGCAGAGTTGGATCCATTACATCAAACCCATTTTGTTTGCAGTTTAAAAATAATTACCAAACAGAGCGATATATGGGCTTGAAACATTTAGCCTCTCTGCTGGCGAGGATCGGATTCTTTGTAATGCATTGCAAAGAGGAAGAGTCTGAAATCTATTCTCGGTGTGCATTTTTTAAGGTTCAATGTTCTGAAATCTCAAATTCTTGAGCATCGCCCTCTTTGTTGTTGTAGTTGTCTGTTAATTTTTCTTTGGGGTATGTTCAGAAAAGATATGGCTTATGTCTACTCATAAATGATAAATGAGTATTCAAACTCTGCGGCTGATCAATATGCTTTCTTTTGGATTAGATCAAATATTTTGTGAGCCACTATGATCTATCATTAAGCCATATAATAAGGCCTAAACCTAAACCTTCATAAGAGATAATTCAAGATTTGTAAAAACCTAAACCTTCATAAGAGATAATTCAAGATTTGTAAAAACCTAAACCTTCATACCTTCTATCTGCTACAAAGGGAAATTTTCGTGAGAGAGAAAGCTTTCAACTTAGAAGATAAATGAGTACACTATTTCCTTAATGAAAAAGTTTGCTTCTCCGTTTGTACAAGTTCCCAGACATGGGCAATGGAATGTAAGCAAAACAATCTGGTTGTAATATGTTTGTATATGCTAGTTTCATAGTAGAGAACATTCAAAGGTGACGCACAATGGGGATGAGCATTAATCCTACATAAAATGTAGAATTTTTTTTTAATTTTTTCAGTTGAATAGATATGATTTTCCACAATATAATGTTGTTTGTGAAGGATGGTCTCAATCTTGTTAGTATTTTGTTTTTGTTCAAAGATGTGGTGTTGGGTAGTCTGATCGTCTCCATAACTCATGATCAACCAGTCATGGAAGATATTTCTAAAGAGGAGGGAACTTTGACAGGTTGGGAGGTTATGGATGATTTTGCCATTGGAGTTGTCTATGAATTTACCAAAAGATAAAGATCCTCCTCCATTTAGAACTTCTTTAATTGATTTGTGTTGTTTTAGGACGATCTTTGTTTTTATACTTTGAGTCATTGTATCATATTCTGTCTCACTTAGAAATGTGTCTTTTTAACACCAATATTTTTTTTTCCAAATAATGTCTATTATCTTTTTAAATTAATAAAAGATATAAACTTTTTTCATAAAAATTAAAAAAATAGTAAAAACTATATGCTTTAAGATGGTATGCTACCTAAAAGTTTATTCCAACTATTTTAAAATAGTAACTAGCTAGCTGCTAAGATACCATTTATAAATAATTAAGCAAAACTTAAAAAATAAACTAAAGCCAAATCAATATACAAATTAGATACATCATATTATATTAATATAAAAATATTCTATATAAGGGGATGACCTCATAACGTGACGGCAAGTCACGAGCGTCCGAGAGAGGACGTCTAGTGTTCGAAACCCTGCCTTGTGTTGGGTGCGTTGAAAACATCTATTGCATCAGGCGCGCTAACCGAGGAGCCCCACCCACCGCACACAATGACCAAGACTGCATGTGTTTGACAACTGGTACACACGACGGTTGATTGATGGCAGGGATGCGTCATCGGCAAGGAGACTTCGACACCAAAGGGAGACATAAGGGACAACTGCCGAGGGAGGTATAAGGTTTCAACAACGTGGAGAGATAAGGAGGATGTTGATAGAGATGGCCATCACGCAGGGAGATATAAGGAGGTCGTGATACCATTGTGGCGGTTGATCAGGGAGATATAAGGAAAAAATCTGATATAGGTGTTCATGCCTCAGTACTATAACCATGGAGATGAGAGCCTCCATCTGTGCTCTCACTGGTTCCAAGCTCCAGTTAAAAGCGTTGATGAAATAATAATAAATCCAACTGTTACCGATCAAAAAAAAAAAAAAAATTCTATATAAACCAAGCCAACACACTATACAAATGGAATATAACAGATTACTTAAGATTAAATGTTATGTATAAACCAATAAGCACACAATACAAACAAAATATAAACAGGGTGTTTTAATTAAAAACATAAAAATTCTATACTAATGATAATAGTTTGATTTTCTAAATTAGACTATGTCAACTTTTTTCTTTGTCAACATTTTGCATCATATTCTATGATCTATTATCAATATAAGATAGTAAGAAAATAAAAATGATCTCAATTGCTTAAGGAATAAGTTTACATAATCTAATTCATTTTTTAAAAAATTAGATTGTTTTTACATCAAAATATTGTTTGTTATCTATTTTTAAATGTGTTAATAAAGATGCATATTCATTTGTTGTTTCTGGATTTAATTGTATATGAGATGTTTGGCATCAACGTTAGAAACACACTCTTGATTCAACATCAAGATGAAAGAGAAGACTAGGGAGATGCAAAATAGTTGCAGCTTAAAGACGTAATAAAAAAGAAGTGTGATGATGAATGGTGGACGTTGATGTTAGAAATTTCTTACACAATCAAATCCAGAAGCAATAAATTAATATTGACATGGAAATCTAAGAGTAAAAGATGTATATTATCATTAACTGACGACAAAATTAAATAGTTTAAAATGAATGTATAAAAAATGAAGTCTAATTGAATACATGGACCCAACATCATAAAGAATAAATCAAAATCGTGCTTTGAACAACTTTGACAGAATAGATATTCTCAATCTTTAGATCTCAGACAAAAAGTTTCAAACTTAAATTTTCTCAGTCCCATTTCTAATAACTAACAATTCATTTCTAATAACTAACAATTCTTTATAAACAATATTAAATTCTCATTTGAAAGTACATAAGCAATATGTACACTCTCCTCTATCTGGCATAAGACCAAGACAACCCAAGGATGTTAGGCAGCCTACTTCCCCTCTGCAATGAAAACGTGATGCATGGTAAGACATAACAAAAAGTTGCAGTGGTAGTACGTCAAAGAAATTTTCTTTCCTCTCCAAGCTGACAATAATATGAATGATTGTACAAGGAAGCCAGAGAGATCCATGTGCAATTATTTTGTCTTATAGTTTGGAGGAGGGACACAATAGTTTGAAGCTACACAAACTTCTGGAGTTTATTAATGTTGGTCAAGTGTAGAGGTGCTTGCCATTGCCATTAGGTACACGTCACATTTCTGACATGCTTAAAAGCACGAGGTGAGGTTGGACTGTTGGTAAACAATGGGATTGTTTGAGCTTCATGCCCTTGATGACTGAAGAGCTTGTTCAGTACTTTTGCATCCAAATATAGGGAGGCATTCAAGTCAAGATGACTCGCACATGGTATTATTGAGACTCGCGGGTGGATTCTCTGCTTGGGCTTAGGGCATTAGGGTTTGAAAGGCAAGCTATTTAAGAAACAACCATCAACATACAATCCTATCCTAACTAATATATCTAAAGAAAGGCTAGTTACATGTTCTTGTTGAGTTGTCAACGCATGCAAATTTATGAAATGGTTAGCTTAAAAACACGCCATTATGAAGTTAACATTAGAGGATTCAAGGATTCATGGGGAATTTTCAAATACAATAAATATAAAAATTTGTTAAAAAAATAAAATGTTATCATTGGATAACTAAAATGAAAAATATCTCTCTACAAAAGATAAAAGCCTCACACGCTACTGTAGCCACATTCAGCCAATAGAATTAGAGATAAATAATTTCTATTACAATATAGAAAACTCAAAATATATTTAAACTATATCAATACAAAAAGTTGTTGAAAAATGCAATGTTCTAATTGGACAACTAATAGAAACAGTTGCATTGCATTGAATGCTATAATATCCTGCCTACGACAAGAACTAATAATAAAGGAAGTGTTATCAAGAGCAAAACAAGATCTAGATCATTATCTATCGAAGGAATTGATTTTTTTTGTGCAATTAAACAAGCATGTCACTCATCACTTATCCATCTAATCTAATCACAACCGCCCTCGCCCTATTGCAAGCAAGCAAGACAGGCAGTTGGTTGAGTCAGTTAGATATATAGGGCCGTTGACCTATATGGATATTTGGCCTCCAGATAGTTTCAATTTCCTAATCTATAAGCTCCCACTCACCCCCACAATGGGGGCACTCCACCTTTTTTCAGGTCATCCACCATTTTGGTCAATATTTGGCCAACTACTCAAATTGGATTATTTGCTTTATGTAACAACATTATACCATGACATGTCAATTTATAAAACTTACTAAGATTAGAAACCTTCATGGTCATGGTAACTAGTAAAACAATAGAAGAGACATGATCGTGTAATAAGAGTCAACAAGGATTACTCTTTTGTCCTAGAACACCTCATTATTCCTATTCTTTCACAAAAGCCATAAGATATCAATAGACAAATTAAGCCACAACTGGTTAAGATCCTTATCAATATGTATTACAAAAGCAAACGATATATTGAAGCAATAAATAATTCTAATATCCCAACTTTGCTTATTCACCAAAAAAATAGGCTAACTTCTAATAAATTTATAATAAAAAAATAAATCTTCAATAGTTTCAACAACATTACATGCAAAAAATAAAACACAAGAGTTGATACCACTATTTTACGAAAAATACCAGCAGTAATCTTCTTTAAAATTAACAACCAACTAGAGAAAGCTATCATTGGTGCTGTAGACTGGGAAATTAACATCAAACATACATGAAATTATAAAACAATGAAAAGTCATATTGATGTAAAATAGAACCTAACCTAACCAATAGAGTTATCAGAATAAAATGCAAAATGTAATAAATAAACTCAATCCGCAAAGACTCCTTTGATATGACTCCATTATTTCTTCTTATTCCTTCTAGGATGCTGCTCTTCTAAAAAGAAGGTGCATAAACACAATGAAAGCAAAAGTGATATGATAGCAATAGCTTTTTGAGGAAAATCAGAGATTTGTGGTTCAAAAGAAATGAGGAAATTTATCATAATTTATAGACTTTTCATGTTGATTCAAAAAACGAGATCAATTGAGGACTTGAGACAATTGATGACTATAATCACTTAAGAGGATGAGTTAAGTGAGGATAAATGAGAAAGTTGCACTTGCAGGTGGATGAGGAAATAGAAGTTAGCAAGAGTTAAGTAGTGAAGGGAATTAGTAAGTGGGAGTTAGGAGTGGAGAGGAAATAGGAAAGAGGTGAGTTAGAAATGGAAAGGTTTTAACATGAAAATTAGATAAGTGGAGACAATTAATAAATAAAATGTATTAATTCCTTTACATGTCAATAATTAGGAAATCAAATAAAAATAATTTATTTAATTGTGAAAATGCTTGCGTGTCTCTATGTGATGCTGTGACGGGGCTAGGGCAATTTGGGCTTGGCTCTATTTTCTTGAGTTGTTTAAGGGCTGTGTTGTTTGTACTTATCAGAGGTGTTATTGGGTGGTGGTTTTGTTGTGTAAGGTGTTGTGGGGTGTTGTTATGTGGGTGCAACATAGAGAGTTGGGAGTTTTTTGTGATTGAGGGAGGGGAAGTTTTTTTTTGTTTGTAGGGTGTTTGTTCTCAAGGGTGTGGGGAGTTTTTTTTGTGTTGGTTGTTGATGGAGATGGAGAGGCCTAGGGTTTCTTCAAGTTTGGTGGTTATTTGGTGTAGGAGCACCTAGTTGAGTTCATGCCTCCATGAGGCCATTTGGTCAAATTTTCTTTGGTTTTGAGTTTGGATCATGTTATAAGGTCTATTTAGACCATTTTTCATGTTTTGAGTCATGTTGTTAAGTTTTGGGTCAAGTTGTCAAGTTTTACAAAAAAAGTTGCTAAAGTTGTCAAGCAACTAAATCATTGTCAATTTTGTCATAATGAGAAAAAGGTTTGTAATTAAAATGGTGGTTCGTGACCATTGGAGATGTTGGCCAACATGTTAATAATTTTTTTCCATTGATTAGGGGTGTTGATTAATGGTTGTTTGGTGAATAAGCAATAATATATACTCTATTTTCCTGCACTTTTACTATTCTATCGCAGTTGCAACAAATTGTACGACCACACACGACTTGCCGATGGTATGAAAATCATATGAATTGATATAGGAGTGAATATAATTTCATTTTCAAGTTGTTTGACTAAATTTCATTAATATTTGAAGAAGTTATAAGCAATTTACTAAAAATGGCCTGAAAACCCTAGGTTTGAGGGTTTGAATACAAAAAAATGGTTTGGAGCCCATTCCACCAGTAGAAGAATCTAAAAATAATTAGAATAGAGGAGTTTAGGATTTATTTTATGTTTTTTAGACTTGCAGGAGAAGGGGATGGTACTTAGATGCAAAATTGGTATTGCCCTCGCCTAATATCTCATTGTATTAGGCTTGGACTGATAGGTAGAGGTAGGGTTTTGATAGGTGGTGATTATTTGGATGTTCCAATTGGTAAAAAATGTTATTATAGACCCCTTTTAACATTTATCAATCCTTGGATTTAATATTGGTGATTTGGGAAAGGAAAATCATATGGTCGCTTTGTAAAGGAGGCCTAATTGGGCTTAAGAGTAGCATTACCCGTAATTTTTAGAGAGTTTTGTTCCAAAACAACCCCACCTAAAAATTGGATACGTTGTGAAGGGAAAAAATGGGTGTTTGAATCAAGTTTTATTTCTTGGAGATCAGTTTAAGTTTGAAAGTTATGACCAAAATACATGAGTTGTTATACTTCAAGGCCTAGAAAAGTAGGACAATCAATTTTTAACTTTGTTGTTCCAAAACAACCATACATAATTTTGGGATAAGTTCAATAAGGCAGAAATGGGTACTCAAAAATGATTTTAAATTCTCAATATGAGGTCTTCACAAGAAGTTACGATGGAAAAGCCTGTTAGGGAGTACTACTAGGAGATGAAGGCCTAATGAAAGAAAACCCACCATTTGAATGTTTATAGATTGAAAGTTTTCTTTTTGATGATTGTTTGGAGTTGTTTACCCCTAATCTACATCATTTTTGGAGTTGTGGCATAGGGTGGTTCTTCTTCGAGTGTGCATGCGAGGTCATTAGACACATTTTATGTAGGCAAGGGTCCCAAACTAAAAAAAATGAATGACTATTTATCGAGGAGCCAAGATCATCTTGTTTTGGTCATTTTATCAAAATTGGTTATGGAATATGTCTTTAATGTGTAAATTTCTTGGGATTTGTATTTCTCTGTCAGGATTGGAATCTTGTATCCATCATTCTAATTGACAAGCTAAGGGTCATATATGGACATTAAATGCTCGCTACAAATAGTTATTTAATGGTTGTTTTCTCCAATATGGATGATAGGAATCAGGTTTTAAGGGAAGACCCTACTTTTACATTCATGTTGGCTTATTTTTTAATCCTTAACATGTGGATTTTAATTTGGCTGAAGAACTTCCCTCAAGGGTTCCTGTCAAGGTTTGTCTCACATGACTTCCATTGGAGTTTTGGAGAGAGGATATTTTGCGAAGGAATTCTGCTCTACTAGGGAAATTGTTACTTGATATCTCAACAAAAACTTGATAAAAAGATAATTAATATTTCACATATCTATGTGAGGATTTATCTTAATAGGCCCTTGCTGGTTCCTCTAAAAAAATTAAGTTCTTCATCTTGGGTTCAATAGTTAGATTATGAGACTCTTTCTTTTTGGTGCCAGATCTGTCATGAGTATGGACACCTTCAATGACAATTTCCTAGGGTTTCTAAATATGTTACGACTAATATCTCTCCTCCCACAATTCCAAAGGTGGATAAAGGAGATAAATAAAAATCTCCAATGATGGGTGGTGGTCCAGATAAGGATGGTTTTATATCTACTAAGCCTTGGGCTAAGGGGAAGGAATGGGAAAGATCTTATAGGGGAATGTAGAATGACTAGGGCTTCAACCATTTCAATGTGTTGGAAAATTTGGCCTTGGAAGAATGGATTCCTATATAATGTGACTTCTAGGGCTACTATTTTGGGTATGGAGGATGCGTAGGAGTAGGGGAGTGGTCGGGATTGTCAACCTATGTAGTGCCCACAAAATCCATGCTGGTCTTGATTTGAGAGATCTAGGTGATTGTAGTATTCTACAAGATGATATGTTTTTGGTAGATTTGGCTAAGGAGGTGTTAGAATCTGGTAAAGGAAAAGGTTATTCTTAGGATTTTGGTTTGTAGAAAAAACCTCTTAAGAAAGGTCCTTTTGAGAATTCTTCTAAAAATGGCCGCAAGAAGGATTAGGAGAAGATTAAATTACCTGGGAAATTTTGAGTGGAATCTAGATAAATCATGCTCATTGATGATGCAGAGGAAACATAATGAACTCAAACAATGCCCACATAGTTGTTCATTAGGCAATGACAATGGGTGATACCACAATAGTGGGTTACACTTTTTTGCCTAAACGGACATTGAAGTGTACATTTTGAGAAAAACTTTCACATTCGGATGCATATTGTCATTAAATTGTTTAAAATCAGAAGATGAAGT
>MU223637.1:325264-337593 GCA_018584345.1 Thuja plicata | reverse complement strand
AATCTTTACTATCTTAGTTTCGATCGAAACTAACTTAGTTTCAATCGAAACTAGGTTAGTTTCGATCGAAACTAAGCAAAAAAGGTAGTTTCGATCGAAACTATGAATGTTTCGATCGAAACAATCAAGTACTTTCTATCGAAAGTACCTGACTAAATCCTCCCACCTCGCGGATTCGTGAGGAATTTCTTCCTCCAAAAAAGTGTAACCCACTATTGTGGGATCACCCCAATATACCAACACCTATATTCCTATAGTAGATCAACACGCCAAAAACTTGGCTCAAAACTTCAAACTCTACAAACCAACACCTTGAACACACTTGGAATGATAAATGTGACATGAAAGGACCATATGGTGTAGGAGCACCTTCCCTCCACTCTTCCAAGCAATCATCTTCCTAGGGTATTCAAAGGATTCACCCAAGGGCCTCCGTGCCTAAGGGTCATTAAGATAATTTCAAGAGTTTTCAATAATCCAACTTGTAAGGCCTAGTCACCCTTGGTATCTTTATAAACCTTGGGCTTTGACTATGGTCAATTGGCATGTTTTTTGTTTAGTATAGTATAGGTGTTTTATTAGGAATTTTTTAATCATGTTTTGTGTTAATAATGATCCCTAGGATCTTAGACTTAGGTCTTGTTAAGGGAAAGATGCACTTTTGCAAGAAATGCAAAAAGTTGCACAATGCAAGAAAATTTGTTAAGCAACTTTTACAAAAAGTTGCTAAAACATAATGTAATTACTTCCCAATGGTCACAACCTTCAAAAACTAGTTGGATCCATTGGGGAATGTCTTCATAAGTCCTTTCAGGTGGGTGGAAGACATGAGGATGTAAGTTTGAATTTGAGAATCAATAAAAATTCCCTATTTTCCCTAACTTTTGTCCACAAACTGAAAGTGTACGGTCTGGTACAAATTGAAAGAAGAAAATGAGTAGATGAATTGGAATGTAAGATGAGTTAAGGAATATATGCAATTGGTTTGAAGTTTTTCTAAGATCATAATCAAAATTTGTCAACAAATCTCTCTGGGTGCATAAAAACCCTTCCTAGATAGGCAGTTTTCAGAGATCATGCCCTAACTTGCCTTTACACCATGGGAATTCCTTGTCCCTTAGGGAAACTAAAGTAGGGCAAATTTACTATAGGATTCCAAAAGCTTGGGGGCAGGGGAATGTATCTACTATTTTTACTTGCAAGCCCTAGGCTAAGCATCTCTATGTGCTTGGTTTTGTCCAGAGAAGAATGAAGTAGAAGAAGCACTTCAGAGGTGGAAAAACTTAATCTAATGGTGGATTGTGGTCTCTAAGAGGTCCCTTTAAACATTACAAGTGTTTTCTTTCCTGAGGAGTTTGAACGGTGAAGACTTCTAGAACAAATCAACCCTTTTAGGCCTAATTAGGTCTATTGCAATAGTAAGCATTCAATATCTTCCATTGTGTTTGGGATTCTATGCTTTTGGGTTTTTATATAACTCTATAAAGGGCATCCAAATCTAATATTTTTTTGATAGGTCCTTTGGGAAGTATTTAAACTAAGCCCTAAAAACTTGCTAAATAGGGCTACAAGCCAGGAAGGCTTATAAGCTAGAATTGTACTCTAAGTTCTTAGACTCTTTAAAGGGTAAAAACTAATTTCTTTTAGAGATCAGTGGATTTTATGGAACCTTTCCATCCCCATTCAAACACTTAGGTTCCCATTTGTGTCAAAAGAAAGCATTAGTCACTTCCTATTGAAGTAGACTTGGTATCCTCTAGGAGGATAGTGTATTGGATGATTATTTTGTAGAATCGTTTGATGGTGTAGAGCACTCTCTTGATGCAATTTGGGTGTAGAGAAGACACCTAAGGTCACACCACATCAAATTTTCCTAAATAGAGGAGAGCTCTGCATCAAGTGGCATCAGAGCATCAAAGATCCTTAAGGGAAAAATCAAACCAACACCATGGAAGGAGAAGATGATGGAGGGTTGTCAACAAGGATGACCAATGCTGAGATAGTAAGATACCTCAAAGAGAAAAGGACAAAGCATGATGAACAAAGAGACACTAAGATGTAGTTGATGAGACAATAAATGGAAGAGCTTAGGGAAGAGCTTTGCAAGAAAAGTGGTAACTCTGAAGATGTTGAAGAATGGAGTGAAGAAGAACCCCTTGAGCAGGAGGAAGATGAATGTCTAGTAGACCAGAGACTACTTATGAAGACTCTAAAATATATGGAGAGGAGAACCATGGATACCAAGCTTGAGTTCCCTACAAACAATGGGAAGATGGACCCAGATGCTGCGATGGATTGGGTGGATGCCCTAAATAGTTTCTTTTATTGTGAAGACATCCCTGAAAACTAGAGGGTGAAGATTGCTAAGCCAAAGCTCAAAGGCTCTGTACTCACATGGTGTAACTTCACCCAAGATGACAAAAAGAGATGGATATCTCAACCTACACCAAAGAATTTCAGAAATTGGTGATGAAATCCAAGCATTCTGAACTAGAATGTGTGAAGCTTTCTAGGTATATGCAAGGACTAAGAATTTCAATTCAAGATGAAATTATCCTAACAAGCCCTACCATAGTCAATTAGTTCTATCAATTGGCACTCAAAGTTGAAGAAAAGTTCAGAAGAAGAAGTGAACAAAGTGGTAGAGGAAAAGGAAAGAATGATAGAGGAAGAGTAAATTTTGGAGGAAGAGGAATACAGAACAATAGACCACAAGGAGAATCCAATAAAGAAAACACCCAAGGAGAAAGAAGTTCTAGAGGTGGATACAAAGGTAGAAGAGGTAATGGAAGGGGTAGAAATGGAGGAAGAAACAATGGGCAGATCAAATGTTATAACTACAATCAGATGGGTCACTACACCAATATGTGTCTAGACAGAGACAAGAAGAACAACCAAGGAGAAAGAAGAACCAACCATGTGCAAGAGGATGATGTTGACAGTGTAAGAGACTATACTGGAGAAGAAGGGGCATGCCTCATGATGAAGAGAGCTCTAATCCAAGCATCTATGCCAGTAGAGCCTCCTCAAAAAAAGAATCTCTTTAGAACCAACTGCAAGAGCCATGGAAAGGTATGCAAGTTAGTTATTGATTCTAGTTCTACTGAAAATATTGTATCTAGGGAGATGGTAGATAAATTAAAATTGGAGAAAGTACCCCACCCAAATCCTTCCCATGTTTCTTGGTTGACAAAAGGAAAACAAACCCTTATAAATGAACAAGCTTGGGTAGATTTTTCCATCAAAGACTATAAGGATAGAGTCCTTTGTGATGTTGTAGATATGGATGTCTGTCACCTTTTGTTAGGACATCCATGGTAGTATGATCTTCAATCCAAACATGATGGAGTCAAAAACAAGTATCAGATTAATCAGAATGGTCACAAGTTCAATCTACTCCCACTTCTTGATCCTCAACAAGAAAAACCAAAAGAAAAATTAGTCATGCTTGCAGGAGAACAAGAAATGATCAGTACTATTCAAGATTTAGAGGTAGGATATTCCCTATTCCTTAAACAAAAGGATAAAACAGTGCACAAATAGGTACCTAAGGAAGTAGACAGTCTACTGCAAAAGTATAAGGGAATAGTTGCAAGAGACACACCAGATGAACTCTCACCATTGAGGGACATATGTCATCAGATAGATTTCATTCTAGGTGCTTCCCTACCCAAAAAAGATGCATATAAACTCACTCCTGATCAGAATGTAGAGGTCACCAAACAAATCAGTGAATTTTTGACCAAAGGACTCATACAAAAGAGTCTTAGCCCTTGTGCAGTCCCAAGTGTTTTGGCCGCTAAGAAAGATGGAAAATGGAGACTATGCACTGACTCTAGGGAAATAAACAAAATAAAAATCTGATATAGATTCCCTATACCAAGAATAGAGGATCTATTATACCAACTTGGAAGAGCATGTTATTTTTCCAAGATAGACCTCAAATCAGGCTATCATCAAATAAGGATAAGGCCTGGAGATGAGTGGAAAAATACATTTAAAACCACTGAGGGATTATATGAATGTCTTGTGATGTCATTTGGTCTTAGTAATGCTCCTAGCACTTTCATGAGGCTAATGAATGAAGTGATTCATGATTTCATAGGCAAGTTTGTAGTAGTATACTTGGATGACATTTTGATCTTTAGTAGCACCAAAGAAGAACATATGAGACACTTGGAACTAGTCCTCCAAAGACTACATGAGAAGAAATTGTCTATCAACCTAGAAAAATGTGCATTCATGCAACAAGAGTTGACATTCTTGGGTTTTGTCATCTCAAAGGGAACCTTGAAAATGGATCCTGAAAAGGTGGAGGCTATCATCAGTTGGCCAACACCAAAGACACCAGGAGAAGTCAGGAGCTTTCATGGATTGGCTACCTTTTATAGGAAATTTTTCAAAATGACAAATTTAGTCATATTTGTACACCTTTACTTGATACCATTAAGGGTGGAAGGAAATAAAAATTCCAGTGGACAACCCAAGCAAATGAATCTTTTGAGTATTTAAAGGGAGAGTATCAAAATATCCCATTTTGGCACTACCTACCTTCAATAAATTGTTCATAGTGGAAACAAATGCTAGTAATCTAGCCATAGGTGCAGTCCTTAGCCAAGATGGAAGACCAGTGGATTTCTTCTCTGGAAAATTAAATGAAGCCAAGAAAAAGTATAGTACATATGATTTGGAACTTTTTGCAATGGTTCAAGCCCTCAAGAAATGGAGGCACTACTTGCTACCAAAGCAATTTATTGGTTTTATAGATAATCATGCATTAAGTTTTCTTAACAGTCAAGACAAGTTAAGTTGTAGGAACATGAAATGGGGTGAACAACTACAAGCATTCACATTCTCTATAAAGCATAAGAAAGGAACCTCAAACAAAGTTGCAGATGATCTTAGTAGAAGAGTGATTTTGGTTGAAGAAGTACAGGTCCAAAGCATGGGAATTGATGCCCTCAAGCACCTATACAAGGATGATTCAGAATTTGGTGATATCTACAAGGTTTTCTCTACTCTCTCAAATGCATATAACACTACTTATTCAAAATATTTATTGTAGAATGGTCTTTTGTTTAAAGGGGGTCAAATTTGTATTCCTAAATGCTCTATGAGAGGAAATATGATCAGAGAAAAGAATTCTGGAACACTAGGGGGTCATTTTGGGATTGATAAGACACTTGAAATCATAAGGAGAAACTATCATTGGCCTAAACTACCCACCGATGTCAGAAAACATACACTATTTTCCAAAGAGCCAAAGGAGTTAGGACTAATTAGGGTCTCTATCGACCACTCCCACTTCCAAGAAAAGCATGGGACAGTGTGAGTATGGACTTTTCCCTAGGACTTCCAAGAACTAAACAGGGATTTGATAGCATCTTTGTTATTGTTGACAGATTTAGTAAAATGGCTCATTTTGTTCCTTGTAAAGTTTCTAATGATGCTTCTCATATTGCTAACTTGTTCTTCAAAGAGGTAGTCAGGATTCATGGATTGCCAACATCCATTATCTTAGACAAAGATGTGAAATTCCAAGGGCATTTTTGGAGAACCCTTTGGAAAAAGTTGGGGACAAATTTGTCTTTTAGTTTTGCATACCATCCACAAATAGATGGGTAGACTAAAGTTGTAAACAGATCATTAGGAAACCTTCTAAGGTGTCTAAAAAAATAGTATGGACAAACTTGGGATGCTATCCTTCTCCAAGTAGAATTTGCTTTCAATGATTCAGTAAACAAGTCAATAGGGAAGACACCATTCCAAGTGAACTATGGACTTCATCTAAGAGGATTCATGGAGTTGAGAGACTTACCAGGTGACTTTAAAACTAGTGCACAGGGTGAAGAGTTGTCTGCATGGATCAAACAAATTATGATCAAGTCAGGGATACATTGAATTAGAACACTACAAAGTACAAAGATCAGGCAAATAAGAAGAAGAGATATGTGACTTTCAAAGAAGGCAATCAAGTATGGGCATACCTGAACAAGGCAAGGCTACCTAGGGGGCACACTAAACTACAGATGAGGAAGATTTGTCCCTGTCAAATACTTCATAAATCTGGGGACAATGCTTATAAAATTTCTTTACCCCCAACTATTTCTATTTTTCCTATCTTTAACATTTTTGATCTCACTCCTTTTAAGGGTGATGCAGGGTCTAATAATTCTTTGTAGGATGATGAAGATACACATGCATAATGGATAAAGGACTTTCCACCAAGCCAACCATTATAGTTGGAAAATATTCTTGTCCAAAGTTTTCAAGAAAACTAGGAAGAAGACCTACATAGACTGCTTGGTTATATGGACGGTTTTACCTGACATTGATGCCACATGGATGAGTGAAGAGTGTATTTACAAGCATGGGAATTCTGTTAAAAAATTGCTCACAAGTAGAACTTGAGTTTTCAAAACAAGGGAGATGGTGCAGGAGAACCTTCCCTCCACTCTTCCAAGCAATCATCTTCCTAGGGTCTTCAAAGGATTCACCTAAGGGCCTCCATTCCTAAGGGTCATCAAGATCATTTCAAGAGTTTTCAATAAGCCAACTTGTAAGGCCTAGTCACCCTTGGTGTCTTTATAAACCTTGTGCTTTGACTATGGTCAATTAGCATGTTTTGTGTTTAGTATAGTCTAGGTGTGTGCTTAGGATTTTTTTATCATGTTTTGTGTTAATAATGATCCCTAGGATCTTAGACTTAGGCTTGTTAAGGGAAAGATGCACTTTTGTAAGAAATGCAAAAATTTGCACAAAGCAAGAAAAGTTGTTAATCAAATTTTACAAAAAGTTTCTAAAACATAATGTAATTGCTTCCCAACGGTCAAAACTAATGACATTAAGTTTTGTTATTAGTATACTTAAAGTGAAAAACATGATAAAGGTCATTAGTATAGGCATAACCGATGGACAACAAGCATACCCGACAAGATGACAATGTCTATTATGAAAATGCTAAGTATAGAATTGTTCGACGAACACTGACAAGAGTTCAACCAATGAAAAAGCATAAAGGACATTACTGACGGTATAGTTTTGTGAACATCGCCAATAGAGAAGAAAAGGCAGGAACCCGATGGACAGTTCAATTAAGGGACACCAACGAAGCAGAAAAATGACAAAGCAAATAATGAAAGAAAATCGACAGACTGACAAAGCAGCCCGACCATCAGAACTGACAGTCAGTTACAGAACCCGCAAAAAGTGGATCTGACTTTCCATGTCAGATAAAACATTGTAATTCTATTTTTAGAGTTTTTATTTGTTTTAAAACTTTACTTGAGGGTCAAGCAAGCATATTGTAAATGTTTTAAAGCATCCTAATAGATCTAAAACATAACTAACTAAAGATCAAGGTCAATTTGTAAACCTTGGATCTAGAGTTAATTTGAAAAGCGTGAATCAAGAATATACTTAGAAACTAGTATAAATAGATGTTCAATCATTTGTAATAGAAGACATGAAGTAACTTGGAAAAATGATTGTGGCCATGAAAAACATCTAAGTAGTAGAAAAGAGTTCATGCAAAGTTTAGAAGCAGATTATATCAGTTATCAAGAACACAGATAAGGCTACCGACGAGCAGAGACAAGGTATTATTCAAATCACTCAAGGTGATTACATATACATTGTAAGCTTTACAGGATCTGTTGTCAATAATTAGAGATTACATATACTATCAGATCAACATTTATATTGTAGTTTCATTCTAACAAGTGCATCACATCTAAAATCCTTTTGTAGAAGGTGGACTTAACAGTTATTTGATAAATCTCTTAACATAGTGCACACTTAATAGTGTTGCTAAAGCTTCAAATGAAGTAGATCCTAACAAGTCTCCACTCTAATACTCCTAACAGGGTAGATCATCAGAAGTGATCAAATTGTAAGCCTTAATCGGCTCTCTTCTTATATACAGATAGTGAAGTTTTGTGGGTAGACATCCCCACCGCATTTTTTACTCCCTAATAGGAATTTTCTATGATATCATATCATGTGTTATGTGTTATTTATTTTCATGTATGTTTCTTGAATGTTTACACGTGCAAAGAAATTATATTATGATTTCACATACATAAAGAAAGATAAAGAGATAGACAGGAATATACAAATCTGATGACACAAAGGTTAATGGGAAAACCACATACAAAGTTTTAGAGGTACTGATTCACCTCTCCCCTCTCAGTACATCATTCCAATAATTCCAACAATTGGTATCAGAGCTAAGTCTCTTTCTTGAAAAGCTTAAAGACTTAAGAGAAAAGATCAATACAATGGAAAAGTACAGACTGGACAAGACTATTGAGAATGAGCAGTTACATATTTAGATTTACTATGAGCAGTATAAAGAGGCAAGAGTAAGCATGAGAAAGTTGCTTGATGAAAGAAAGATTATAGAAACTAGGCTTAATGAGAAAGATTATCAAGAAGAGGAGATTCCAGATTACTTCAAAAGAGCTGAATCATCAACAAGCAAAGCATCAGACACATCAGTAGAAGAGATCACAAGTATACAAGAAGTCAATCTACATTTGACAGAGCAAATCAAAATGCTGCAAATCGGTCAAGAGACTCAGATGGTAAAAATGATTGATGTCATGAATGATTCAAGAAAATTTGAATCAGAAAGAACATTGGCTATTGATGATAGGAGGAAAATTATAGAGAAGCTACAAGAAAAAGAATTAGAAATTCAAAGACTTACTGATCATCACCATGAGATTACTAACCAGATTATTCTTATGATTCAAGAGGCAAACAAATTAAATACTGAACTCATTGAAAGAATACAGATCATCGGTGAGCTAAGGGAAGAGAATGAGAAGCTAAAGCATGAAGTCAAAATTTAGAATCAACACAATGAATTAATCAAGAAAGATGAAGATAGAAATAAAAGAATGGATGATTTCCTTGATGGACAAAGAAGAGTCAACAACTACACAGGAATAGGGTACACCGACAATGGAGAATAATCTAATCAATTAGATCAAAGGAATGTTTATGCAACTCCAAGAACCAAAATGTTGTCATGCAATCACTGTGGAAAACCAGGCCACACCTCAAACATTTGTAGAAACAAAATGAAAGGTATTCCTCAATCACAATCTACTTTCATTGGTAATTATTATAAATGTCACAAGAAAAGACACAAGGCATATGAATCCAGATCCAAGTTGACAAATCCAAAGAAGGAAACCTACATGGAAAAATACTGTCCTACCTGCAAAATAAATGGACATACATATCAGGAGTGCTATAAAAAGAATAAGAAAGCTTGGACACCAAAAGAACCTGATAATGGATATAAACTGACAAGAGTCTGTAACTCATATGTTTGGGACTATAACACATGGGTAAATTGCACAACATGTGGAAGGTATAGTCATATATCTACCAACTGTATGAGAAAATGGACTAGAAGACAAAGAGGATGGTTCAATCTAGGTATGGCATGTTTACATTGTCATAAGGTTGGACATGTGATAAAAGATTGCAAAGACTGACTAATAGAAACAAGCACTTATCCCAATGGAAACACCATTGATGAGAAATAAGATGTGGGTAAAATCTACAAACACTGAAGGTGCTAGAATAAGTAATGCAAATGATGATGCCCCATCCAATGGATCTGGTGGCATCACCATTTCCAACTAAGTTGCACAACTAAGTATGGAACTGCATTATGACAAGTTATATTATGCATCGGTTCCATTACATATTGATCATATAGACAAATTGGCATTATTGAAGATGCACTATATTGTTACTTGTAATATTATTGAAAAACAACCATTGGTTAATGGGTACAAATTAGCATCGGTGAACACACACAGAAAAGTTGACATTACTTACCGAAATGTATCAGTCATTACACAAAAGCCAAGTCGCTAAGTGTAAACCAACAGACATTAGTGATCCTTGAGCCGACATAAGTTGTCATCACCATTTTACCGATAATCATCGGTGAAGTCACCAAAGTTGCTAGCTACTCTGACACTTTGCGCCTACACTGAAGATATTATTTATGCCTCAACCGACGAACTCAGTCTTTGTATACCGACAAGTTGTTGGGCATTAATGACAACTTAGGGCATAAAAGTTATAAAAGCACGACAGAAGAACTCATTTTGCACCCGCTATTTTTGAGCAACCAAGCAAAGCTAAGCAGAGAAATTAAAGAGAAGATTCAAGTGCAACCTCAGCAAGATTTTAACACAACTCAAAGGATTCATGAGCAATCACAGAGATTCAGTAAGTACCTACATTCACCGACCACACTATTTAAGTTACAAAAAGCCCTAAATTTCTGAAAATGATGGAATCTACTTCAAGAATTGAAAAATTGAAAGAGGATAAGAAGAAAATGATCGATCTTATCAGCAACAACACTTGTGTTGAACCTAAATACAAGTTGCACCTAGAAATCGCATCACAACCTGATGATTCCGGAGCATTCTCCAGAATCCCACCTAGGGTTTTGCTAGTAGAGGACATAAGGTCCTATATACATTGAAAGATCTTGGAATTAGGAGATCTAGACCTAGAGAATGCCTATAAAGAATTATGTGATGAAGCTGGAAACTTGAAAGAAGAGCACAAGCATTTGGAAGTGAAAGGTCTCACGAATGCATTACACTTTCCCAGGGTTTTTAAGACCGAATGGATACAAATAGTTCTCAGCAGAATGCATAACAAGACATTATGGCTTAATGAGACAAAACAAGTAACAAAAGATGTTATTCATGCGGTTACTGGATATCCCACAACCAACAAGACAGAAGCTCACAAGCACCCATCCTTGAAGGAAGTGGAAAAGCTAACTGGTGCAAAATTAGACAAGAGAGGTCTCAAGGTTAGCACTATCACCGATGAGGAACTCAAGTTTGGTGCATGTGTGGTAGGATACAAAATATTCCAGGCCAGTAGAATGAACAACATAGCAAGCACTGCTATGAGCACAACCTACAAGATCATAAAACTAGGAAAAAAGATGGACCTTGCAGAGATTTTGTTGAATCACCTTGAGGAGAACATGAACACCATAAGATCTTCAATGAAAAACACTTGTAAGTTTGGTTCCCTCATTATGTGCATATTCTTTTACTTTGAAGAATACTTTCCTTCCATAGGCAAAGTAGTATGGGACACAAGCAAACCTGTAACCATACAGATATGTGAGCATATAGAGTCATTAGGAACAAATTTTGATGACCTAATGAATGAATATTTCAAAGGTATTAAGGAAAAGATGCAAGCTAGAACAAGGATACCTGAGAGTTTTATAGAAGAACACAAAGAGGACATATGTTTTATGGTAGATACTGATTTTACCTATATCAAACCAGTAGTACCTAGAAAATCATGGCTATCACCATTAGAATATGAGATCAAAATAGGACAAGCTACTAAGTGCATCAAGGCACTATTGAATGAACCAGTGGACACCAAACAAGCAAGATTTGGCACTTATGAAGAAGCCAAACCAAAGATCAAGACAGATCTTATTGTCAAGAAAATTGTAAACAAGAAGAATAAGATAATAAAAGACTTAACCAAGAAATTTGCAGTTACTGAAGAAGGTGAAGAGGAAACAGAAGGAAAGGAAGAACAAACTGAGGGCCAGTCACCTATCGGTGAAGATACAGAAAAGAATGACTCAGAGGATACACAGTCAGATTCACCACCTCCTCCTCCACCTAAGAGATCAAGAACAACAACTGCTTCAAGAACAAGAAGCAAAACTGCAAAGGAAACAACTCCTTTACCACTAAAGAAATGAAAAGTGAGAACCTATAAGAGGAAACCAGTCTCACCAAAAGAAAAAAAGACCAAAAGGAGGAAGTTGACAAGAACTAGAGAAGATCTAGAAGACTCAGCTATGGATGAAGGTGACATAGATGTGCAAAAAGGGAAAGAACCCTTGATTCCAAAAACAATTGATGAAATATGTAAGAACATCTCAGAATCACCATCTATCTCTAATCCTAACATTAGGAAATGGTTGAAATTTGATCCAGAGGATCAAAACAAAATTGAAGAAGCTATAATAGCTAAAATGTACAAACACCATTATGTTCCACTACAATTCTCAGAATATGACGTTCCAAAGGAACTATCAGTGAGATTTTCTGCAAGATGGACATTTGCACTTCACGAAGAAAAAGAGATAAGAGAAAGAGTACTTGTTACTCTTATACCTTCTGATTCAAAGAAGGAAGAGATAAGTGAAATGATGAAAAAGTATGAAAAGGAGTTCTCACCCAAAATGAGAGCATACAAATTTCTCAAGGGGAAGCTAATTGAGCTAGATCAAGACAACATTA
>MU223637.1:271136-324856 GCA_018584345.1 Thuja plicata | reverse complement strand
AGAGGTCAATACACCGACCAACATGAAAATTTTGATACAAGCTATTGATATTGAATCAAGTTAGGAGAAATCATCTAAGAAAGATGATGATATACCCAAGGACATGGGTAATGATGAAAATAAAGATACATCAGACACTCAAAAAGATACAGATATAGAGATGAAGGATGCAATCGACACTCAGCAAAAGGCATCTACTGAAAAAGACAAAGGAGAAGATACTAAAACAGATGAAACATTGAGAGAGGATGGAGAGAAAGAAAAGAGTGGAGAAGTTAAGCAAGATGAGAGCATGAGAGAAAATGAAGATAAATCTGTTGATACACCCAAGGCCAATGAAGAGATGTCTTCACAAAACCAACCTGTGGACTCTGAACAGAAGTAATAAGATGCTTCATATTCTTGACCCTCACCTAAAAAATCGATCCAATCTCAGGGTCTACAAATGGTAGTTCACCAATCTGTCTCCCAGCCAAAGAAGAAAGTAATGAAGAAAGACATCTTGGTTGTAACACTTGATGAGGTAATTGAAATACCCAAGTGGGATGTATCTACTTTAGATACTGAAGCACTTCAAAAGTTTGGAGTGATGTGTCAGAGAAAAGCAATTCAAGAGAAAATGAAAAAGGCACATAGGGAAGCCCAATCACTTGATAAAGATAGGGACATACTACATCAACTTATTTCGGATATCAAAGTTGAAAATGACATATCAGTCATGGAACAAATTGTAGTTCTTACCGATGCCATCACCAATCAAAATGTAGATATAGAGAAGGAAATGGAAGAATAGGCAGAGATGAAATATCAACACAAATTGGTTGAGAAGATCAGCCAAGAAGTGGCAGAGAATAAGGTGAAACTCTCTGAATTAGCAAGCCAATTAGAACCTATGATTGATGAAGCTGTAACCTTAGTTCAGAAATTGTGCACACTGGAAAATTTCACAAAATAAAATAGTAAAACGTTTTCCCAACTAGATTCAGATCTGACAGCTAGTGCACAAAGTTTAAACTCTGATGCAAACACAATAAAGTTGCATCATGAAAAGATCACAGAGGTAAACAAATTGAGACAAGAGATATGGGATGCAAAGACACAGTTCAGAAATGAGGTTACCAAGCTATAGGCTCACATTTTTCCAAACCCCACCACTCTACAACAACGCATAACAAATGCAAGAAATCTAATCTCAACCCTGGAGATGTCTGTGGTAGCAGCATCTATGACATGCATGTAAGGATATCACTTGAGCACTTGGCTCTTGAGAATTTGGAGAAATGAGAGAAGATGATGGAGGAAATAAAGGCCTCACACTCTCACATTTTTGACAAGTTGTAAGTACCTTTGCCCTCATTATCAAAAAAGGAGGAATGTAGAGTACATATGTACAATATACTACTTTAGAAGAAAGGAGATAAGGATATGTATAATGTATGTACAACAAGGATAGATATGTATAATATATCAGAAAAAGGAAACAAAAAGGAGAAGTCAATTATATGTACGTAAACTTACACTTACCGACATATGCATAGGGGGAGTCATTTCATGACTAAGGAAGAAGTATACACAGGTGTACATACTAATACATCAAGTATGTTGCACATATCAGTTTTTGATACTAATGTCAAAGGGGGAGATTGATGACATTAAGTTTTGCCATTAGTATACTTAAAGTGAAAAGCATGATAAAGGTCATTGGTATAGGCATAACCGACGGACAACAAGATTACCCGACGAGATGAAAATGTCTATCATGAAAATGCTAAGTATAGAATTTCCCAACAAACACTGACAAGAGTTCAACCGATGAAAAAGCATAAAGGACATTACCAATGGTACAATTTTGTGAACATCATCGATAGAGAAGAAAAGGAAGGAACCCAATGAACAGTTCAATTAAGGGACACCGATGAAGCAGAAAACCGATAGAGCAAAGAATGAAAGAAAACTGATAGAATTACAGAGTAGCCCGACCATCAGAACTAACAGTCAATTACAAAACCCACAAAAAGTGGATCTGACTTTCCACATCAGATAAAACATTGTAATTCTATTTTTAGAGTTTTTATTTATTTTAAAACTTTACTTGAGGGTCAAGCAAGCATATTGTAAAAGTTTTAAAGCATCCTAATGGATCTAAAACATAACTAACTAAAGATCAAGGTCAAGTTGTAAACCTTGGATCTAGAGTTAACTTGAAAAGTGTGAATCAATAATATACCTAGAAACTAGTATAAATAGATGTTCAATAATTTTTAATAGAAGAC
Source organism: Thuja plicata (assembly GCA_018584345.1). NCBI lineage: Eukaryota > Viridiplantae > Streptophyta > Pinopsida > Cupressales > Cupressaceae > Thuja > Thuja plicata. The sequence goes on along the minus strand of MU223637.1, from coordinate 322,583 downwards.
ATGAAGTAACTTGGAAAAATGATTGTAGCCATGAAGAGCACCTAAGCAACAAAAGAGAATTCATGCAAAGTTCAAAAATAGATTATATCAGTTATCAAGAACATATACAAGGCTACCGACGAGCAGAGACAAGGTATTATTCAAATCACTCAAGGTGATTACATATACATTGTAAGCTTTATAGGATCTGTTATCAGCAATTAGAGATTGCATATACTATCATATCAACATTTATATTGTAGTTGCATTCTAACAAGTGCATCACATCTAAAATCCTTTTGTAGAAAGTGGACATAACAGTTCTTTGATAAATCTCTTAACAGAGTGCACACTTAACAGTGTTGCTAAAGCTTAAAATGAAGTAGATCCTAACATGTATCCACTCTAATACTCCTAAAAGGGTAGATCATCAGAAGTGATCAAATTGTAAGCCTTAACTAGTTCCCTTCTTATCTGCAAATAGTGAATTTTTGTGGGTAGACACCCCCACCATAGTTTTTCCTTCCTAACAAGAGTTTTCTGTGATATCATATCATGTGTTATGTGTTATTTATTTTCATGTATGTTTCTTGAATGTTTACACATGAAAAGAACTTATATTATGATTTCACATACATAAAGAAAGATAAAGAGATAGATAGGAATATACAAATCTGATGACACAAAGGTTAATGGGCCAACCACATAAAAAGTTTTAGAGGTACTGATTCAACCCTCCCCTCTCAGTACATCATTCCAATAATTCCAAAAAAAAACCTTCAAAAAGTGGTTGGATCCATTGGGGAAGGTCTTCATAAGCCCTTTCAGGCGGGTGGAAGATAGGAGGATGTAAGTTTGAATTTGAGAATCAATAAAAATTCCCTATTTTCCCTAACTTCTGTCTACAAACTGAATGTGTACGGTCTGGTACAGACTGAAAGAAGAAAATGGGTGGATGAATTAGAATCTAAGATGAGTTAAGGAATAGATGAAATTTGTTTGAAGCATTTCTAAGATCATAATCAAAACTTATCAACAAATCTCTCTTGGGTGCACATAAACCCTTCCTGGATAGACAGTTTTCAGAGATCATGCTCTAAATTGTCTTTCCACCATGGGAATTCCTTTTCCCTAAAGGAAATGCAAGTAGAGAAAATTTACTATAGGATTCCATAAGCTTGGGAGAAGGGGAATGGATCTACTATTTTTACTTGCAAGCCCTAGGTCAAGCATCTCTATGTGCTTGGTTCTGTTTAGAGAAGAATGAAGTAGAAGAAAAACTTTGGGGGTGGAAAAAATCAATAGAATGGTGGATTGTGGTCTCTAAGAGGTGCCTTTAAATATTCCAAGTGGTGGCTTTCCTTAGGAGTTTGAATTGTGAAGACTTCTAGAACAGATCAACCCTTTTAGGCCTAATTAGGTCTAGTGCAATAGTAAGCATTTGGCATCTTCCTTTGTGTTTGGAGTCTATACTTTTGGGGTTTAATATAACTCTCTAAAGGGTGTCTGGATCTAATATTTGTTTGATAGGTCATTTGGGAATTATTTAAACTAATTCCTAAAAACTCGCTCAATAGGGCTACAAGCCAGGAAGGCTTATAAGTCAAAATTGCAGTCTAGGTTCTTAGACTCTTTAAAGGGTAAAAAATCATTTCTTTTAGAGATTAGTGGGTTGTAAGAAACCTTTCCATCCCCATTCAAACAATTAGGTTCCCATTTGTGTCAAAAGCAAGTAATAGTCACTTCCTATTGAAGTAGACTTGGTATCCCCTAGGAGGATAGTGTATTTGATGATTGTTTTGCAAGATCTTTTGAAGGTGCAAAGCACTCTCTTGATCTAATTTGGGTGTAGAGAAGACACCTAAGGTCACACCACACCAAATTTTCCTAAATAGAGGAGAGATTTTCATCACCATATATGGTCACCAAGAATTAAAAAAAATAATACAATAGACTTATGCCACCTTCCTGCAACAACAGTGATAGGAACTCATAGAAAAACATAGTTTTTAGAATTTGACTTGGTTGACCCCTCAGATTGCACAACCAATTTATCTGGAAACAATAAAGTTTTTTTATAACATAATTAACCTTGTACTCACCAAGTTGAAGGTCCATACTCAACCATACATAATTGTACCAACACATTTTCCAAGTGCAGATTCTGGAAAATATTTTCTGAATAGACTGTCTTTACAAAAGTGACCATAACTTACTCATTTCTTAATGAAATTCATGGAAACTTAAAGAAAATTAAAGTTAGTTCATATTAATAAAAAACCAAGTGGTTTTATGCCAATATAAATCTATAATTGTTTGTACAACATGCTACAATGTGATTGTTCCTCTCTTGACAATCTAACATAAATGAAAGCATTGCCTAGGGCATCATGGAATCCATAGAAAACCAAAACTTCTTAACTGCCACTTTTGTAACTTCAAGATGGGAAATTCAAGGAATGTATTTGAGATGGGTAAATATACCAGGCCTTTTGGTCTATCGGTGGTGGGCCCATGGACATCGTTGGGGCACCCATTGTCGGATTGGGATTGTATCCTCTGGCATAAGGAGTTCCTCCGAGAAACATATTGAAGGGTAAGCTTTGTCCAATCCTGTCAGGGGCCTTGCTCAAGCCGTGAGACAAATCCAGTGCTACGTTGTAAACTTTTTCCAAGGTATCCCAGTCGTTAGTAGCAGTAGTTCTCCAAAGGAGAGTGGTGACAAAGGGGTCCATAGCATTGAGATACATCTAGATAGTCACATCGGTGGATGGGATAAAAGGGCCCATGCACCAATTCAAATCCCATTGGAACTGATGATTGAAGGTAGTGAGGGGCTTGTTTGGTTCCTTTCTGATGGAAATGAATTAGCTGTGGGACCAAGCTGGGTCCACATGAATGCAGAAGGCCGCTAGAAAGACATCTTCCATATCCTGCCAACTATTGATGGAGTTGGCAGGCAAGTTTAGGTACCAGTTCATCTCATTATGTCCTAGGGACAACGGGAACATCCAGGTTAAAACTCTTGATGTTGTATCTGGTGTTTATTCATGGCATCTTCATAGGCTTGGAGGTGTTCTTCTACAATTTAGGGACCTAGATTCTCATATTTGGGGTAGATCTTCTCCCGGTGTAGAGGAAGATCATTAGTAGCATTGGGGAACTGCCCCATTGGGGACCTGGGATTGTTGAAGTAGGTAGCCATCGAGACTATTTGGTTTTGGCTTTGGTGAACATGAGTCCCCAAGATTATTCAAGGGATTTGGGTATTCTGGTCTGTAGTAGATCCCTAGGGAAAATTCAATGGCTGTCTAGTTTGGTGGGTCCTTTTTCTTTGGATAGGAGTTTTGAGTTCTACAAACTCTCTGAGATCATGGGTCGATCAGAGGATTATTTCAAAGTGTAAGGATGAAAATGACCCTACACCATGAAAATCTTGGTTCCTAAAACTACTGCTTGGGGAGCCCTTAGGTGGTGTGAAATTGAAATCTTCTGGGGGAGATGAGCTCATGCCCTCCTTCTAGCGCTAGATTCTGTTGATGGGGCTTTGTCACTGGTTCTGCCAACATGGGATAAGTTGTTACTAGGTACCAGAGTACCAGACAACTTTGCCTGTAGAGTTTTTCCAGAGAATGATTTATCCTAGCCTCCAAGCACGTGGTAGTCAGGTTTTGATAGTGCAGGGGGCTAAGTTGGGCAGTGACTATTGTTTGAGGGGATAGCTAGTTTTTACTCATCACTTCTGGGGATTTCAAAAATGGGGTAAGGTTTCCTACAAGCATCTTAGATTTATCAAAGAAATCACAAAAGCTAAATCATAGTTAGATTATTTTTCTACTTATAGTCATGTAATACATATTCAAACATCGATAATGCTCCAATGCAAGAAAACAACACTAAATATCGGATACACAAAGAATCAGCATTCATACGCATCCAGTAGCAAAGGGAGATAAGATCATTTAACTAAATGCAAAACACCAAAGTGAAGGATATAAGAGGACATACAACAAAAAGATGTTCGCTAACTTTGGAGATCAAAACAAAAAATACCATAGGGCCACAAGATGTTCTTCTTTCTTTCATTAACTTGAAATGATTCCAGCATCACTAGCAATTACATTCATGGCTCCAAGGGAGCATTAAGCTATTGAGAACAGATTGAAAGTAAACTTCTAACTACAATGAATCTAAAAGTGATATTTTCTATTACTATTGGACAGAGAAATTCTCAATTTCGCCAACCCTTGTTAAGGGATTGGTCTTATTATTTATACACAACTTGACCTAATCTACTTGTACACTTGCTAAATAAAATACAATATATGTGGCTGGTACTACCTGCACCACTTACAATCATCTCAGGATGTACAAAGTTCTGACAAGATGGAAGAAGAAGAAAGGGATGAAATCTAGAAGAATCAGCCTAGAGAAGAGGGCCATAGTACTTGTAGAAGAAACTTGCTTATCCCATTAACTTAGGCCATATGCCTCATTAATACTGATTGCGGCTCCCTATCTTCAATGCGCACCAGGTAGTAAATGTGGGAGTGGTGCCTTGGGGGAATAAGAAGACATCTGTCAAAACCATCCCATCTGCCTGACCTGTATTCTAATGATTATTAATTTTTGAAAGCGATCGGTCAGCTCTAGAGAACCTTGAGGCAAATTGCTGCAAAAGAATACAAAACTGGGACCCCAAATTCTAGAGTTTGGGAGCTTACGCTCAAAGAATAACATATCTTCAAAAATTTGCCCTGCTAGTAGAAATATCTAGAGACCAGAAGACTTCACTTCTCTTTACATTTTTGGAATGTCTCCAGAATTGGGAGAATTAACTCCTTGTCTACCTCTTTAATACATTCCCGACAATCTTTGGCAGCCTCCAATTGGTCAGCCACATCTCGGGCACCCTCTTTAAACTCTACCACCATCTTTGCAGCATTGTGCACCCGAAGCAACATGCGGGTGAGACGTGACATCTTTTCTCCATCAAAATCTATGGGGGACCGGAACCACACCTCCATTATTTCATCAAATCTACTCAAAACAAAATCCACCAGAGCACATGTCTTGGTGCTAAAGGGATCGACCACCGAAACCCTTGTGATGAATGCCGCATATGAATTTAAAGAATTTTGAATCACTGAGACTTTACCCTTTAGGGCCAATACTAGTTTCTTGCTTGTCCAAATTTTAAGACCAAGTCTAGAGTGTTAGGCCCAAAGGAACCCAAAATCCTCATCTCCCAAAATACCCATCTCCATGATGGCTTCTTCCCCAAAATTCATTATCTCTTCCAGCTCACTCTTCCATTCCTCATACTTTTCTACCTCCCCCTCCCACTGGGAATGATGCTATTTACCTGGCCCAAGATGTTACTGTCCTAGTGTAGGTCTGGGAGTGTAGCTGTTAGGAAATGCCTTATGAATCCTACCTACTCAATTACCCAATTGTCCACAGCATGCTCTTTCTTCTTCATTGTCCTCAGTGCATCAATATCACCCTACAAGAGTGGTGTTCCGGATGTGGAAGCCTTCGAAGGAATCATAGCCAATGGCTGTGTCAACTCTGCAAGAAGCCCAAGGAGATTATCATTTGTATCTTTTGCCTCCTTCAGCTTTTGCGCTTTCTTTTCGTATCGGGCCTCAATTGCCCAGCTAGCTTCCCTTAACAGGTCTAGTTCCCCCTATTTATCTCTCCTCCCTAGAGGGACCTCTGTGATGGTGTAATCTGTAGCTCCTACTACTGCCTCTTATATATTTGGGGGAAGTGTCACTACTACCGCGACGATATTTCCTCCTAGATTAGTCCAAATAGTATGGAGGGAACGAGCCTTCTTAGGCTTGTTTGCACTCTGATTCTGAGCCATCATCTCTGCTAGAGAGAGAGGGGCTCTCACTGTCACCAGGGCCTTTCTCTTCCTTGACTCCACCATCCATTGTGGTGGCGTGGGTGGTCTCATTACCAGGTTTTGGATACTTGGGTCCTCTTCGGGGTCCTGCTGTGCTTCCCCGACATCTATGGTCACTGTGGACTCTTTTTCTTTATCCCCAGGGTTTCCCGCTTCTCCCACCTCAGTGGTATTTACATTTTTAGCTTTGGGGTCCGTATCCATATTTTTGGGGTGTTCCCCCACATCCTGCTGCTGCTGAGCTCCTTCGACATTCTCTATTAAGACATTCTCCTCTGAGGGCCTATTTTTTGGAGGGGGTGAAGGTGTTTGACCTGGGTCTAACTACTGTGTTGCAGAGACCACCTTTCCAAATGTCATATCCTAGGGTAACAGGTTACTCAAGGTGTCTAGAGGCATTTGGAGCATGAAAAATGAGGGTACGATTATTCCTGAAGGTTTGATTTCCTCAGCCATAGTTGGTTGCTCAACTTGTACCTTCCTCTCTCCAGTCTCAGTCCTCGAGATCGGTGTTTCTTCCACACCTAGTATGATTTCCTATTCCTACTCCCATGTCTCTTCTTGCAGGGCAACTTCTTTTTATTATCTTTCCCCTTCCCTAGGGATATTCCCTACCTCTTGTGCGGCAATCTCTTCCATCACCCTCTCCACATCTTCCTACAAATTCACAAGGTCGTTAGTTTGGATGATGTCATCAAAAGTATCATGGGGAGGGGAGGCCTCTAGAGGATTTTCTATTTTGGGGAAGGAAGGGATGAGCTCCATAGGAATATTTCCCGATGGTCCATGGCTTGCATCTGTTCTTGGTGGAGGATTATCTTTTCTTTGTTTCCTTCTCCTCATCTGAAACAAGGCCCCGACATCCAAAATAGCCACACCCTCATCCTCCATCTCTGATGCCTGGCTCATGAGTGTTACGAGTGAAGGGGAGTCTGAAGGAAGGGTAGATCCCACAAGAGCGATTATGAGACTAAGGGAAAGTCTGGCGCTGATTGTTTCGCCCAGCTGGTGAGATAACTCAAGTCGGGCCTTAAGTTGTTCCATTAAAGGGGCTAGAACCAAGGATGTAACTAGGGCCGGGGTGCTCTCTTTTGTTTTCCCTTATCTCTACTCTGTCTTGTTGTTTTGGAGCCAGAAGCGGACCCTCACAAAATTGGACCATTGCGGTGGGTGCTCTTTTTACAAACATGTGAAAAATATTCATGACTACACTTCACCACATCCTTGGTGATATCCTCTATCGTCAAAATTTCTAGGGTGTCCCAATCCACAGGAGGGAGAGCCATCTTGTCAATCCATTTAGATTTATATTTTGGGTCCTCCATGGGCCCGGTATCTAAGAAATCCTTTGGAAAAGTTTGTAGACCCATGCGCTTCATCATTCCTTTGGTCATTCTCTCGTAATTCTAACTCTGGACCTCAAAGTCATCCTGGCAATCTACCCAAAAATCTTCCATGTGAGGCTCGTGGGTCATTGACGCCCGAGGTAATACTTGATTTATTTTTCCTAGCGGATCAAAATTGTTCCACGCCAAGTAGAACTCTGCCAGCCCCAGACTTTTCAATTCACTGTCGGCCTCTTTGGCCACTGCAAAGCTGCAAGTGTAATTCCCGCAAGTGATCAGGAAAGGAATGGTGGTAACCTTTTTGAGGCCATATTAAGTATGGACATCCAGGACCTGTCTACAGTATTCCATCAAAATAATCCTATCCCCGCAGTGTTTGGGCAATAGGCAGGGCTTGTCGGAGAATCCGGTCACCCGAATGTATGAGTGCTACTGGAATTGAATGAAATAATGGTCATAGGAACTTACCAAGGCCATGGCCTCCTTTGACAGTTGGTAACCAGCATCCTGAGTGGGGATCAAAATGTTATAGTAAACAAAGGTATCATTTTCCTAACAAAAATTGGGGAAGTTGGCTTCCCATTGAATATGGGGGAAATGATCCCAAGGAGCACTCTAGTTGGGCCCTGTCCCAAGGACGCCCACTATAAGTAAACCCTAGATTCTGGGTCTCTGTTGTGCTAGTGCCCATAGAACATATGAAGTCATGTGGAACTTAGATGTCCCACTGACCTTGGTCAGCTAGAAGTCCACATGATTGGCAATAATGGTTTCCCAATCAAAATTTTGCCTGTTGGTGGTGATGCTATACAGAAATTAGTACATACAGGATAAAAATTCCCAGGCATGTGGTTCCCTGAAGATCTGACATAGGAAGATGATCCCCACTTGTATGCTTTCTTTGAAATCCATGCGGGGGATCTCCAACTTCATTTTCTTATACTCCTTCTTCAGAGTCTTTAGCCAGTGGGTGTTAAGGTGCTATCAGGTAGCTTGTTGGACTTTGTTGAAATCCTACAGTGACACAGCCCAGGAGATAACGATAGAATTGGAGAACTGGGGGATTCCCAGTCCTGAAGAAAAAGTGGTAGCGTCGAGGGACACTAGGGGCATTGGGTAGCCCGTAGGAAGGGAAGAAACAAGTATAATAACCTGGATGGTTATGTTGTAATATTCTGCCAAGGTGAGAATCACTTCTGGGGACTGCACAAAGCCAGGGAAGCAGGTGGCCTTGATTATGCCAGAGGCGGCCGCATTCTTTGCCATACTATCTCTGGCAGAACATTGATTGAACATTGTCCTTACCAAGCCCTGTAATTTGGCCCACAATCTAACTTTTGTGTCGGTGATTAGTTACAATTTGGAATCCACCTTGGATCCCATAATGACACCATCCCTCAGATATTTTATGGTGAGTGGGAGCTTCTCTAGTGCTTTCTCGGCCCTTGTCTTGGTGGTCTCCCTTGTAGAGGTGGACGGGAGTCTTGGACTTCTGGGAGGGGAAGATACTTCAGAGATGTTTCTTGATGAGTTATTCATAGCCTACAAGACATGACAACCATTAATAAAAATAAAAAAATATAATAAACTCCTAGGTTCTGGAGATTTCATCACTATTTCTCACCGGTCCTAAAGAAGACTTTAGTTGATATCAAATCCCAAAAATGCAATAAACAAAATAACTTAATTTAAATTTGATCAACACCCGGGGGTCCCAGGGATCCTGGTTCATGCAACAAATGAGATGAAGGCTGTGGGATTATGCAGAACCTAGAGTTTGGAAAAACTGACTGTTATTGAAATGACCTAGCAATTCGCCGTAATGGGCTAACATGGGCTGTCATGTGGTCACGCAATGAATGGAGTAATGGCATTCATTGTGACGGATGTCTCAAAATGAATGGAGTGAATTCCACTTGGGATGGTTTTAAATGCTCATTTGTGGGGAATTAATCCTACCATTAATGCTAAAATGAATGAGGAGAGAGAAAAACCATAACTCAGACATGCGAGGTGACAAGATCGAGTCCAACAAACACAAGGCGTGCGAGTTCAAATTTGGTTAAATGATGCAGAGGGCGCGGTGAACTCATCACGAGATGGGTAGGACTCAAAGGAATGTATAGACCTTGTACATGAATTTACAGATGACTATACAGGATGAAACGTTGTGAACACTATTAACAGGAGGCCAAAGAATGACATTCATAGAGGCACAAACAAATTTACAACTAACCTATAAGACACAACCTACAAATTTACAAAGACTTATAGAAATTTACACTATTTTACCCTATCCACAACTGCACCGAGGGTGGACAACCCTCTTGCAGAGCCACCCCACAAATGGGAGGCGACGACAAAGGCCAGGACATAAAGAAAACAAAGCCCAAGAAAAACAAAGCGACAAAATGCAAACTAAAAAGGAAAGAGAAGGGCCAGAAGAACCTACCTAAAAACCAGAGATGCAAAAGGAAGGGCACAAAAGGTGGTCTGCAAATGGACAACTCTTCAAAATCTACAAACACACTGAGAACACTGTAGGATAACTTGAACACGCATAGGTCCAAACTCCAAATCACTATTAATCACTCAAAGAAAATTGCACTTATCTTGCTGGGAAATCACACAATTCGCTCTTAATTTTCTTTGAGGGTAAATTGTTTGTGGTAAGTGTAACAATGACAGGAGAAGCTTAATTTATATCCCCTGGGATAAAATGCACCATTCCCTTCTGCAAACCCTGAGAAAAAGGAAAGCCTTAGGACTTCGGGCCCGAGGACACCATACGACCACACCCTCCAACTAAAGAGGAAGTAACTGCACAAGAATCCCGGAGTCCAGAATTTGACTGACACGAAGGAACAAAACACTTTGGGACCGGGTCCCGGAGTGCAGAAAACCAAAAGGAAGTGGTAACAAAGACCGCGCGGAGGAAAAGGCCAGAGAAAACAAAAGGGCCAAAAATAAACAAAGGAACAACCAAAACTAAAAAAGGGGGACCCAAATTTTTTCCCACAAAATGTAGGGACAGGTATGCAGGGCATAAGAAAATCCAAATGTGCTAAGTTGGATTTGTATTGTGATTTACCTATACTTTGGTAATACAAGAGCGTTGACATTGTATTTAATTTTTGTATAAGTATTTATTTTGTTTTTTATTGTAATTAAGAAGTTGACTAAATTATGTAATGCATATATGTATGAAGAAAATTTTGTAAAGAGATGTATGTATGGAAGAGTATGTGAAAGAGTTAGAGATGATAGATGATAGATGCGAGATCATAGATTGATAGATTTTGCTTAGAGCTATAACTGGAACTATCTAAGCATTGGAGATGCTTTTTTTTGTTCATTGCTGAGAACACTTAGTAATAGAAGTATTGATTGTAAGAGTTGTAAGATCAGTGTACCCCTAACAGGGTGTTGTATACATTTAATAGGGTTGATATTACTTTAACAAGGAAATGTACTATGTAATATTCAGCTCCCAACAAAGCTAGGTCTCCTAACAGAGATATTATAATTTAGTGCATGCTTGTGAGTACCATCCCCACCAAGTTTTTCCCTTGACCATGGTTTCCTCGACAAAAAATAATGGTGTAATGAGTTGTGTGTTATTTTGTTATGTTATTTTCTTTTCAGCAATCTTATGGTTTATTTGGAATTGGTTTTAGTTTAATTTAAAGTGTTGTAATACTGATTCACCCCCCTCTCAGTATTACTTAATCCTAACAATGGTGACATAATTAACATCTTTAATAAACTTAAAGATGACTCATTTAAACACATAGAAAAAACTAAAAGAATTACACAAAAGATAATAGGATATGAAAAAGATAACACATGTGAAAAGAACCATGATTTTCTGCAAAATATTTTCAAAAATGATCTTTCAAAACTTCCCTTAACTTCCTCAAAAACATCAGCAACTATTATTACTTGAAACTATCTCAAAGTGATGTGCCCTAGCTCTTTTGGGCTAGGGTTCCAAAGGAAACCCAAAAATGCTTAAAATAATGAATGCAATAACAAAAGGTTCAAATGAAGCTTTCACTACTTTTTCATGCTGTGAGATGGGGCGTATAGGAAATAGGCATCAAGCAACTGAGAGGGGTGGGGGAAGTGAATCATTTTATCCTAAAATAGTGAAACCTTTAAAACTTGAAACTATTTAACACTTTAACCTTTATTACTGATTTATAAAATGTAAAGCATGTAAACAAAATTCATAAAAACATCAACAACACATAACACAAATATTTTTATCGTGGAAACGCAAACTAGTGTGAAAACCATGGTGGGGTTGATACCCACAATAATACTAGTACCTTTTTATAAGTATAGACTAATTACAATATGGTAAATGCACATTCATTCAAGCACACTGCCTAGAGTTCACTACTCAATTTTCCTTGGGATACAACCCTAAGAAAGTCTCACTGTCTTGCAACCACAATTTAGACACCAATCTGAGAATTCATGAACTGTATGATAACATCTACCTATGTCTTGGTCAGTTCCATTTCAGTACAGTCAGATCCCTTTCTGCAATTCTCTCTATCACATTTTGATGAATAATATATCCTCCATTAGATCTATAAAATTACTTCACTAGCAACCTTTGCCTTTCGCAATCTTCCAAACTTTGTCGCACACACACAACAACAAAAATCAAACCCTAATTTAGCATATTTATCGATAACTAGGTCAAAAAAATATTATCCTTAAATATTCAACTCTTAGTGCCCAAATCAACCATCAGGATCACCACACGCTTTCCAAACATTGCTTAGATCCTTCACAAACACCTTGAGATCATAATCATAACCCTAAAATTTTTTACCGATCTCTCATAAACCATTTTATCAACTTTTCTTGACATGTCGATTAAGAACATAAAAACATCTTCAAATCCATTAAACTTGGTCAGCTTGATCAATGTAAGCTACCATCTAATCAGACACATAATCCTAGATCATCCTAAGGAATCATTAAGCTAAAACAAACCATACAATTTATAACACTTATTATATTTGTCAGTATTTCATGTCAAACCTTAAGAACACTATTACCCCTAACTGAAATACTTGTAAGTGCCTTGTGAACCATCAAAATCACAAACCCTTTAAATGGTAGAAACATTTCTATGTCCATGTACCGTCCTAAAAAGTAAGCACTTAATTTGTGCACATTTTGGGACCATTTTGATCCTACTTTAGTGTGTTCCTTATAGTAGGACCTCATAGTGCACTTAAATGCATAATTGATTCAGATATAGGTCCTCTTTCTCCTTCAATATTGCTTGAACTTGCAGTTGGCTCCAATTTCTATGCATATTTTCCCATTTTTCCCTCCATTCATAATTAATTTCCCTCCTAGGTCCTTTTATATGTATTTTACATGTCGTGATTTACACTGATTTCTTTGAAAAAAATAAGACTTTCAGATCCCTCTCTTAGCACACAACCCTAGGTACCAATCTAGTTTTGAAAAAGCCTTCTTGGACAAGGTTGACTTAGGTCGGCCTTTTCCTAGAGGTCTTTCATTTAATGGGCTTGTAGCCCTATGTAGGGTTGTTTCTCCTAGTTTCTTAATCCAAGCCGGCCTTGCAAAATTTGAGCTCCAAAATGTGTATAACATGATACCTCTTCCTCTCATTTTTAACATCCCATAATACATATGATCAAAAGACACATGCAAGATATTATTGTGCATTGAAGAGATTCAAGTGCAAGAAAATATCCATTGAAGGCATTCATCATCATTTAAGGCATTTCCTTCAATAGATCTAGCTCTTTTCCCCATTGGAGACCAAGAAAAGGAGTTTGACATCAAGAAAGGAGATCTACATGCTCACATCAAGTCTTCATCTTCCTCTTCTTCTTCAATCCAATATGGAGGTGAATTACAACATATACTACATGTAATTTTTTCTTACATGGTTTCCTTTTGGTTTTTGTGTTGATTCTAACTATTGCATCAACATTCTTGATCACATATTTAGAGATAATTGCATCTACATGGTATGATATATTCCATTGTTTAGATCTAATCTCTGCTACATGCCAACATTCTTTCAATTTCATCCTTTTCATTTCAAGTTTAATTCCAATACAGGGAATTGACTAAGGAAAGCCCCCCCTTCCACAACAATTTCCCCTTCTTTTTTGTGTGTAGGAATAGGTGACGGAGTTTCAGATCCAAATTTTTAGAGTTACAGAACTAGTGACAGGTCTTTTATAGATTTTATCAGTTTCTATACCTCTAGGACAAGGTTTAATTTCTAGGACTAGGTAACCTTGAGTCGGGATTGTCTTGGGAATTTGTATTTTTCACAGTTGGAAGGTATAGGTGCTAGGATTTGAGATCTAGAATAGTTTCTATTTCTGACAACTTGATGATAGAGAAACTCAAATATGAGATTCGCTTGTTCTTTCCCAGCTCCAAGGAAATTTCATTATTCCCTATTTTTGGGATTTTCATATCATTTACATCACATATCACAAAGGAATACCAAATAATCTCTCCATTTGTGTGGATCACAAATTCGCACCCTTACTCTCTTGGTTGTGAAAATCAGATTCACCTTGTTGGGAGTTTGGTATTGCAATGTATGTTGAATTTGGTGGTCTACCATTGATCACCATTTTCCACATCACATTTTGGTGAACCCGCTGCTTTCATGCATTACATTTTCTATTTTGGTCAATAGATCTTCTTTGTGTGATCTCTATTATGTGCATTGATTTGTCTTTATTTTGCATTATAGTAGATCTTATCTTTACTATATTTCTATTTTGAGATCTAGTTTAGTGTTGATTAACATGGAACTCTCCAAATTGGATTGGTGTGCAATTACTTATGTCCTTACTTTCCTTCTTACCTCTGTTTATCAAACACATAGAGTGAAATAAGTCTTTTTTCCTTTCATTACATTTGTATTCCTTCATGGTATTATTGCATATGACATAATGAGGTTAACTAATATATGTCTTCATTATAAGGCATATTTCAAAAATGTTATCAATGTTTCATGTGTATTTCTCCTTCACATTTTAACTAAATGCATGCAATATATAGATAACATAAGGGAATTTGTTAATGAGCCTAATGCTAATCTCCCTAATCTAATCTCTCAAAATCTAGTTCCTAGTAATCATAAGGACAATTATATTTATGATTCTTATCAACATATTAAAAATATTATCCATCATGTGGATGTTAGATATTTCCTAGATGTTTTCTCTCCAAAAATAAGGTATAACCCTCCTTCTTCTTCCCAAACTAAAGATAGTGAGGGTGACAGTATTCCTAGAGAAACTATTTGTACTTCTCCCACTAATAGACCTCAAGAATATACATTGCAACCTATACAACATGATCAATTATTTAGTGATCATAGCCCTAAACTTCCTAATCCTCCTCATTCACCTTTTAGTTATCATGAATTTTTGGCTAGATGAATATATCTTAATATCAAGCATCATTCCCAGATAAGATTTCCTTATAGATTTTTTTTAAACCCTCACAATGACATTAATGGTGAATTATCATGTTGCTTTCATTACTCTAATAGGAATTCTCTTTGTGATTGTGTTGAGTTTAGAAAATTTGTTCAAGATTTGGTTAATAGAACTCGTCTTCTTTTAACATCAGATATCTTACATTTTCTCCATATTAGAGATATACCTTAGCCATTATTTTTTCCTATTATGTTACCCTCCATTATGCAACATTATTTGTATAATATGCACTAAGGTCATCATAATATGATTCTCTGTCTTTCTCTCTACACTAAGGGGAAAGAAATCATTGCTTCTTCCTTCTTTTAGGATCAATTTTCTCTCTCTTTTGGCATGTTTCTTTTATACCATGAAATCCTATGTGACATGCATTTGTTATTTTACATAAGGATATTGACATCTTGAATCACAACCTTATGTTTCTTTCAAGTGCATATCTTTTAAACATGAGAAACCATTTAGTGAGCTTAATGTGTCTTCACTTATCATCTCTTTTTCTTTTTCATGCATCTAATAGCCATTTTGATCTTGCATTTTTATACTATGATATACTTTCTTGCAAGGATTTGTTGTTTTACACAAGTATTTTCATACAACATTGCAACTTTTTTCTTTCTTGAAGGTGCATATTATGGAGGATCTATCACTTTGGGCACATATTGGATTTATCTCCTTTTCTCCATTTGTGGGATCCATTATCTCTTTGTGTTCATGTATTTTATACTACGATGTCCTCCCATGTATGAAATGATTATCTAGGATCTTTCTCCTCCATGAGATTAGTATCATCCTTTTACAATCTCTTCCTTACTTGGAAGTGCATATCTTGTATACTGGGGTTGACCACTAAGTAAACATAAGGCAAAATCCTCCTGATTTCTTTATCATCTCTATAGATTTTCTATTATTTTATGTTGGTACATCTTTTTTGGCATGAGATTATTTTTTCATGCAAGATACTAACATATTTTCTTAACAATATTTTTCATGCCTCAAAGAGCATGTCTATCATTTAATAATCATTCTCATAATTTCATTTATTTCCTTTATGACTTTCTTACTTTATATGTGATATATATTTCTAACATAACATGTCTATTTTACATTATCAGTTTTCTTTGATTTACAACTTATTTTACTTGGAATTGCATGTCTATTATAAAGTAGCTATGATTAAGGATGTATTATATATTTTGTATTGACTTCACACTTGGGGAGAAATCTTTCTTGTATATTCTTCCTTCTCTTTTGTCTAAGGATATGATTTCTTTAGTACAATGTCATTTTTTTATCATGTGACATTCCTTTCCTATAAAGAATTGTTCATTTTAATTCATGATTCTCTCTTATACAAGAGATGTGTATCCTTTCTCTTATTATTTGCAAAAACATGTTCATTATAAACAAATTACTTTACTATAATTTTCAAAGTCTGTCATCCTTCATCAAGAATCCCTATTTCACCTAGCGATATGGGGATAAATGGTTACATTCTTGTTCTCCTCCCCATATTTGTCTTTAATATGTTATATTTATTCAATAACTCCTCTTGAAGGTAGATATCTTGTAGACAAGATCTCTTCCTTTCAAGGGTCTCTTCCCACTAGAAAAATATTCTTTCATGATTATCTATTTTCTTTGCTCATAAGAGTCAATGCTCTTAGTTAAGTTCATGGCATATATTGTTATTTTATGGATATCTTCTTGTTGTTGGAAGTAGGTATCCTTGATTCTCTTCCTTATCATGTCCCCTACATTTCCATAATAAGGATGGGGGAATACATACAACCTCCCTTGTACATTACATAAAGATTTTATTTCTTTGATCCATAGGTTGATCACCTTTTGTGTATTCACATGTAGATCTCCATAAAGACTAATCCTTGAACATGGATTCACAACAGAATTTCTAAGGCTAATCCCTAGACAAAGATTCATATAGATTTTTCCACAAGACTAATGCCTCGACATGGATTCATAAAATAATTCCATAAGACTAATCCATATACATGGATCCATTTGGAGATGATGCAAGTTTTCATAAGACTAATCCCCCCTAAAGCTGGCCCGTACGCAAAAAATTTTCAAGCCGCCCCGTGTAAAAAACATTTTTAAGCCACTCAATGCACTAAAATGTTTCAAGGTAATAGTTGACTACCATAAAAAAAATTTATAGACTATAAATTCTCCTTCCTCTCTCTCTCTCTCTTTGCTCTCATGTTTATGCTAGTAGGTTAGACCATGGATTTTTTATCATCTTTGGTGATGCCCTTGTTCCTTCCTATGTGATCATTAGTGCTCTTGATATAGCTTTCTAGACATGATATTAATGGATGAGACATTCCCAATCGAGGTATCTTTCACTAGCTGATTTGGAGTTTTGTTTTTAGTACTAATTCCTTTAATGTATCTTTTGTCTTTTATTTGTCTTTTTCGTTCTTCTTTATTTTCATGCCCTTGTGCATGGATGTAGAGTTAAGATCCTTGGTTTGGGGCCTTACATCCTTAAACTTAGTGATGTCTTCTCTCTTTGCAATTCACCTCTCAAGTATGAGCTTGTATCATACTCTCACTAAAGTGGGGGCTAAATATACCATCCTAAAAAGAAATCACTTAATTTGTGCTCATTCTGGGACCATTTTGAGCCTACGTTAGTGTGTTATTTATGGTAGGAATTAATATTGCACTTAAATGCATAATTAATTTAGATACATTGTGTGTTTACTGAGAGAAAGGGGCGTGAATCAGATAATAGTGATTCGTTAAACTTTAAAACTTAACCTCTGATTCAAATTGGTAAGATAAACTTCAACATCAACCGAATCAACAATTAGTTCACTATATTAATCAACAACTTAAGAAATCAGAAAAGAACATGCACAATAAACATTCAACACATATGACACTAGTATTTAATGAGGAAACCTTATTTGGGAAAACCCTCTATGGGAATTTTCACCCACAAATGAAAATACTCTTCTGAATTATGCTCGGTTAAGAGCCAATCATATTAAAGATTACAATGCACATTGTCAAATGTGACCCTGTTAGGGGATTTGCCTTAGATCTTTTAGGATCTTCACCCTGTTAAGAGTGGCATGGTTAAAGGGCTTTGAACACTCTGTTAGAATGTCACCTTTCACAAGGATTTTATAATAAGATTTTTAAGTCCACTCAGTTAAGATATTTTCCTGCTACAAATGTTAATAAGAAACAATATATAATTTGATCTGTAATACTGCAACTACCTCTTTCTTGGTCAGATCCCTTTTTCCCTCCTTGAGTACTGGCATAAAGACTTCATATGTTTCTTCTATAGACTCATATTTCACCTTTTATTCTTCACTACTTTACTCGGTAGCACATCCAAACTTCAACTTGCCAGCATAAACTATCATTCAATGTCATTCTTTATAAAGAATCATTTTTCCTCTTAATCTCCTTCATTAAGTTTTCCTTCATTTACTCTCAACCGTCAGATGAAATTTATGAACTAATTCAATGAATTTGATACTTGATAAAAAAAATTTCATCACCTTAGAACTTAAAATTTTCTTGGAACTCACAACATCACTTTTTCTGCTTAATCTTTACAATAGATCATCACCTTAAATTTTCCTAAGCGTAGATTTCTCTAACTAGATTTTATTCATCCTTGGAATCTTCTAGATCACTGTGGCTTTGCATTAAATTTGTTCTTATCCTTGTTTATAACAATTGTTCCTTGCTCGGTAACTAACTTCATGAATCACTAACATAAAATCTCGGCTTGGTAACTATTATGCCTTTCTCGGTGCTTGTCTTTCTCGTGTCTTTATTGACTACTCAGCAAGCTTTACTGACAGACTTCTTCCTGTTCGGTAACTAGACTGTTTCCTTTACTGACTTGATCATTCTTCTTTACCAACTTGATAAAATCAAATGTAAAATAGAAAAAAACTATACCAATATGATCTTATCATTTTATAATCTATATTAGCTCCCAATTAAGTTCTTCATCTTCACAACTTTTCAATTTCTCTTTTCTTGAACTTACTCGTCTTATATTGTAATTTGAATGATATGAAAACTTAATATGAATCAGAAATCAATTAATTGATATCAATGAAAAAATAACAACTGATCTAATCCTTTATACAATCTTGTATACTTCTTATCTTGGTCATCATCATCATCACCATCAATTGAGTAACAATATCCCTCTTTGGCATCGATGAAAACACTGTCAATTAATGATGGCATAGTCTGAAATCTCTATTCTGTCTTTTCTCCCTATTAGCTACTTGTTCTTGTTCTCCATTTGTGTTCATCAAAATTATTCATTTCATATCCTATCTTTTCTCTTGGAAACATCAATCACTTATCTCCCTCTAATACTTATTCTCTTTAGTCATCAATCACTCATTCTCCTTCTGTGACAACAATGCCAAAGATACATACTCCTGAAAAACATTTTAGGCAATAGATTATACCTAGCATGTACTGATATTTGATTGCATACATAATTATCTTTCACAACATCAGACATCACCTAAAGTGTGAACACTAGCATCAACTCACAAGATAGATATTCTAATGAATCCTAGAATTAATGCAACATGCATCTTTCTCTAGTGAATGTTGGATAGGGGTAGGAACCCTAATTTACCTCTGAGATACTCAAAAGAATACTTTAGTAGTGGGTTGGTGATTATATATTCTATCTTCTCCTTTAAATTCACATACTCCAACATCACCTGCTTGTCTTGAACTTATTCTCTCAAGTAATGATACTTGATATAAATCTGCTTGGTCTTAGAATGCATCACTAGATTGTTTGATATGTTGATAGCACTAGTATTGTGAGAATATATAGTAACTGGATTGGTAATCTCCTCTTGAAAACATTCAAGTAGTTGTTTGATCCATACAATGTTTTCACAATTCATAGTTACAAAAACATATTCAGCCTCGGTAGTAGACTGTGATATACAACTCTGTTTCTTACTCAGCCATGTCACTAATCTTTCTCCTAAAAAGAAAGCTCCCCCACTTGTACTTTTACTATCATCAATGTTTTCAGCCCAATCATAATTAGTGTAAACCTTCAAATAAAAATCTCATTCTCTCTTGTATAGTAGATCGAAGTCTTCAGGACCTTTCAGATATCTAAATATTCATTTAACTATAGACATGTGTGGTTCCTTTGGATTGGAAGAAAATATTGCAACAATACCTACTGCATGAGAAATATTAGGTCTTCTATGTACAACATATTGTAACTTACCAATCATTGATCGGTAGAGTGTCTCATTCACTTCCTTTGACTCATCTTCTTTTGATAATTTTTGACCAGTAACCATCGGTGTTCCAACCAATCTTGAGTCATCCATACCAAATAGTTTTAGGATCTCCTTGATGTAAATTGATTGTGTCATGTAGATCCCATCCTTGACTTGTTGAATATGTAGTCCAAGAAATAATTTTATCTCCCCTATCATGGACATCTCAAACTCCTTTCTCATCTCCTTGGCAAAAGATCTTCATAATGTGTTATTTCCTCCAAAAAATATCATCAACAAATATTTCAGCAATCAAAATCTTATTAGTACTGTCACATTTCAGATACACATTACTTTTTTCACTTGTTCTTTGAAATCCAATCTTGATTAAATATGATTGTAACCTTTCATACAATGCTTGGGGTGCTTGTTTCAAACCATATAGTGCCTTGTTCAGTTTGCATACCATTTCCTTGTTAGTATTCTCAACAAATCCTTTGGGTTGTTCAATATATACTTCTTCTTCAAGAACACCATTAAGAAATGAAGAATTGACATCCATTTGATAAAATTTAAAAAATTTATAAGCTGCATATTCTAGTATAATTCTAACTCCTTATAATCTACCAAAAAGTGCAAAATTCTCACCATAATCAATACCTTCTTCTTGTGCATACCCTTTGCAAACCAGTCTTGCTTTTTTTCTGATTACATCTCCATGTTCATTCAGTTTGTTTCTAAATATCCACTTTGTACCAATGACATTTTTATCTTTAGGTCTCGATACCAAAGTCCATGTGTTGTTCTTTTCAATCTAATCTATCTATTGTTTCATAGCTTTAACTAATCTTCATTCTCCAATGCATCCTTTACTCTTCTTATCTCAAATTCAGAAATTATCCATGTATTATCTCTTACCTTGCTTCTTTTCATAACTCCAACATTCTTTTCTACAATATTCTTGCTCAATGAGTGGGTATTTTCACATACTTGGCTAGAACAGGCTTGGTAGGTGGTGGAAGTTCTTCATTTTCATCATTCGGTGGTAGTTCTCTCTGTTTAGATTCCTCCTGGTTTTTCACTTTAGGTAAGGTATTAGGAATCTCATGTTGAACATATACAAATATTTGGTAGTCCTCAGGTTCCTTCTTGCTATATTCATCATTCTTCTCTGCAAATTCACCAACCCTTACATTTGTACTTTCTACAATTTTGTTAGTAGACTTGTTCAAACACTTGTAATATTTTCTCTTTGTAGAATACCCTAAGAAGATTCCTTCATCTCCTTTAAAATTAAAATTTCCATCTCTAGCATCTTTTAGAATGTAACATCTACTTCCAAATACTTTGAATTAGCTTTCATTCGGTTTATGATCATACCATATCTCATATGGAGTCTTGTTTGTACCTTTCTTTAATTGTACTTGGTTTAGTATATAAAGTGCAATGCTGACTACCTCTCTCCAAAATGTTTGGGGAATACCCTTCTCAATCATCAATGTTCTTGCACAATCAACAATAGATTTGTTTCTTCTTTTTGCTATACCATTTTTTTGTGGTGTCCTTGATGTAGAAATTTGTCTCTTTATTCCATGTTCATTGCAAAAGAGTGTAAACTCATCAAAAGTAAACTCTCCTTCTCTATCAAATCTCAGACACTTTAATTGTCTTCCAGTCTCCTTTTCAACTCTTTCCTTATACCACTTAAACATTTGAAAAGCATCAGATTTTTATTTTAAAAACATGACTAACATCATTCTTGAATAATCATCTACAAACAAAATGAAATATCTATCACCATAGTAACTTTGTGTTCTCATAGGTCTACATAGGTCAGTGTGCACTAATTTGAAAATTCCTTGTGTAATGTAAGATTTGCTTGTAAAACTTGATTTTGTCATCTTACCAAATTGACATCCTTTGCACATGACATTTTCAGGTTTTTCCGATCTCAATAGACGTCTAACTCTTTTTTTTTCTCACCTTAATTAAGGTGTCAAAATTCACATGAAAAAATCTCTTGTGCCATAACCATGAATCCTCAATTTTAGTGAATAGACAACTCTTTATAGAAATGTATCATCGTAAAATGGAAGAAATTCCATTTTGGACTAGTTTAGCCCTCCGAGTAAGTGGTTTGGGGTCATGAAAAGCACCTTGAATGGGTCTTTGAATTGGATCTTCTTTTTCCCCTTGATTCTTCCCTATTTTCCACTTTTCTCCTACCTTTTCTGGTACTCTTCTTTGTGATTATGAGATTCATGGTCAAGGTCAACCTTGACCATGACCTAGGTCAAGGTCTACCTTGACCTTGACCTAGGTCAGGGTTGACCTTGACCTTGACCCAGGGTCTAAATTTTAGGATCCCAAAGTTTCCACATGTTGAGGTTCAGAAAGAATTATTTCCTGCTTTTGGGTCGACTGTTTCGGTCTTCGAGGCAATGAATCTTGAAATTATATTTAATATAGGTCCACTTCTAGGGGTATAGGTCTAATGGAAATTTAATTATCCTATGTAGGCCTCTCTAGAATATTGTGCCCTTGATTTGTATATAAGGAAGCCTTCTCCTCTCATTTTCTCTAAGACTTGAAAAGACAAGCTAAGAAGAAATTCTATCCATCCAAATTATATGCATAATATATTTAAGGAAGCATTCAATCATTCAAGCATTCAAGCATCCTATTCATCAAGGAGATTCATTTGTAGCCATTGAAGGATTCAAAGCTCTATGGAGCTCCCTTGTTGAATATATCTCCATCCACATCCATACAAGCTTCTTCCTATTTCAAGATCCATTCGACATTGGTGTTGAAGATCTAAAGGAAATTGATTTGAGACACTCTAAATCCTACATTCTACATTCTACATCCATTTGGCACATCCATACTTGTGGATCCAAGGATTCAAATCTGCCACAAATGTTTCTATAAAAGCAAGGTGAATTTGTTCATTTACTTTGTTTATCTCTACAATTTCAATTATATTTTAAGGTTAATTTCAAAACTAGGGTTTGAATAAGGAAAACCCCTCCCCCCCCAAAAAAAAACCATTTTTTGCAAGTACAGGTACATGACAACAGGTTCAAGTGAAGATCTAGATACCCTTTTTTGGTAGACTTTTGGGATCCATGAACAGAATTTATGTTAGAGCTGTGTAGGTCAAGGTCAACTTTCTATTCTGGGTCAGGATCAAAATTTTGTCCTGGGTCAAGATCGACATTCTGTTATGGGTCAGGATCAACATTCTGTTCTAGGTCAGGATCGACATTCTGTTCTAGGTCAAGATCAACCTTCTATTTTGGGTGAGGATTGACATTCTATTTTTGGTTAAATTCGATCTGAGCCAGATCCAAAAAAATATTTTTGGATTTTGTAAATCTCACAGTTTTGGTTCAGGATCATAAAAATCAACAGTTTATGAGACCGTCTGATAAGTTTTTTAATAGATTCTTTTTCGGAGGTATGTAATTTATTTCATTATCCTTTGCAAAAATTTCCATATCTACATTCCTTATCATTACAATAAATGTAAGTGGTTAAATGTGGAATAGGGTCTCTTTTATGTGCAAATCCCCATTGTTCTAAACCCCATCCATTTTCCCATCTTACATTTTGGTGAACCCGCGATAGACAACTATTTCTTTTTGGTGTTAGATTTGCATTTTATTTTAGCTCTTACATGCATATAAAAGTAGATTTATTTTATGCTCTTTCATTTATATTTCAAAATTAAAAATCACAAATCTCTTTAAAAATACAAAAACATTTACATTTTTCATGCTTGTAATGTTACTTTGTGTTCAACATGTATGATTTTTGTTTTGAATACTTTGACGAGCCTTTTGTTACGAAAGAGGATAGATCCCCTAATGAGGTACATGGAAGTGAGGATGAATTTTTTTTGAATAAGATCTTCATGGATCCTATTCCTATTTCATCCTCCTCTACAACATCTTCAATTGAGTTTTACCATAGGGTGTGTGCATGGTTACCTTTTTGTTCCACTATTTACAACATTGATACACCTAGAAAGACTTCATTTAGTGCATATGATGTTGCTTTTTCCTCTCTTGTATTACCTTGTAAGGATATATTAGAGCAAGAAGATGGATTTAATCTTTCTCTTTATGGAGATGAGTTGAGGATTGATGTTAATTCTTCTCCTAATATATGTCTTTTCTATGAGCCTACTTTATAATATAATTTACCTTCTTTCCCCTTTAGGGATCAAGATTTAGTGATTTATGGTGCTCCTACAGGGTTATTTATTGATAGGGATGATAATATTCCTATTTAGGATGAACCTTTGGATTTGGATTTTGATTACTCTCTTCCTCATGAAGCCATTGTGGATGATTCTACTTTTTGAGATGAACCCTTGGATAAAGACATTGATTTATCCCCTCCTTGTGAAGATGCATTTATACAAGAGGGTGATTTATTAATGGATGACATATTCATACACGATGGTGACCCTTTTTCTAAAATACACTCCCCTTATGCAGACATTTTAGAGAAAGAAGAAGACATTATAGACTCTTTACCTCCATTTGAGATTCCTTCTAGTGATGAGGTATTAGCAGAGAATGATATGAATTCCCTTCATGCTCTCCCTCTTAGTGATGATCTTATGGAGAACCAAGATCCTATGTCATCTCCTCCTAGGATGTCTTCTTTGCATCCTTCTTGTGAATCTATTCGTAGTGTTGAGACAACTAACATGGTTTATCTAAAACCCTTGTTGACTATTAAAGGTTGTCCTTGCATTAATATCAAGGGTAAACCTAGGGATCCTTTAGATTTCTTTGATAACACAGATTCCATTTCACATGCTTATCATACAAGGAATAACCCTCAACCTAATCTAGTGGTTACTACTTATTTACCACCTTCTCAACCCATTCTTCCTCCTCCACCCCATCTTCCTAGCAAGGAGTATGATTTGATAAACCAATTACGCAATACCCCAGCCAAGATTTATTTATGGGAGCTTCTTTAAAC
Source organism: Thuja plicata (assembly GCA_018584345.1). Classification (NCBI taxonomy): domain Eukaryota; kingdom Viridiplantae; phylum Streptophyta; class Pinopsida; order Cupressales; family Cupressaceae; genus Thuja; species Thuja plicata. The sequence continues at coordinate 297,556 of MU223637.1, read as the reverse complement.
TTCACCTACCTACCATGAAGCCTTGCAAAAATATCTAGCAACTCTTCCCACTCCACCTCCTAATCAAGAGAACATCAATTCCTTCTTACAGTGCATGCATGCTACCCTGGGTCCTCCTGACATTGTATTTACTCAAAAGGATTTACCTTCTAAAGAAATTCATATTCAATATGATGCTCTTATGGTTTCTATTACTATCAATAAGAGTATCATTCATAGGACCTTGATTGATAAAGGATTTGGGCTTAATATTTGTAGCATGGATATGCTCAAAGAGATTAAAGTTGATCTTTCAACTATTCAACCTGATAATGTTCCTATACGTGGCTTTGATAACACTGATAAGAACACTTTGGGAATCATTACCTTACCTATCAAAGTAGGTCTAGTCATCCTGAATACTAATTTTCATGTTATGCCTGGACCTCTTAATTATAACCTCCTTTTGGGTAGACCTTGGTTGCATAAGATGCATTTTGTTCCTTCCACCCTTCACCGTAAAGTTAAGTTTATTCACAACAACATGATATATACACTTCATGCACATGATGCACCAAATCCATGTCTGAATATTCAAACCCACAATATTCCTATTCCTAATAGTAATCCTTCTTCCTCTAATTCTCTTCCTGGAGATGATTGGGGAGTCTTGGATTTTAATCCTACCTTTATTGGAGAGTATAAAGTTTCTAATCTTGATTTTATGAAGCAACAAAGAGAGTTTGAACAACAAGCTTTTGCTTCTACTTCTAATGGCCTTCGTAATAACTTTGTTGCTACTTCTACCCACTATGAATCTCTCAAACTTAATAATGATGACATACTGACTATTGAAGTTCCATTGACTCCTTCTGAAATGGCTTCTCGTTACACTCCTAGTTATGATTTACTAGTTAAAAAAGGATTCCATGGTCAAGGATGTGGTAAGCATAAACCGGGAATTCAAATGCCCTTACAAAATGGGGGGCATGAGCATTCTTATGGATTGAGATTTAATCCTCAACAACACATCAATAACAACATCTCAAATAACACTTCAAAACATGATGAACCTATGAAGGAATTTGACCAAGAAGTTCTTTTGCCTAAACTCCTTCATGCTAAGATGATTACTAGACTTAAAAGAAAAAAGAAACGTAGTTCACCCTTGAAGACTCTTCCTTTTTGTTTGTATCATAGATTTCATGATCACTCTACTAATGAATGTAAAGCTTTACATTATAATATTAGGCAGCTCATTGATAGTAAATTTATTTATATCGTGTGGCAATGAGTTGTATTTCAATCATGTTTTCTCTAAATAACATTTATGTTCCTATTATGGAGCTTCACATTATGTAAACAATGTTAGCTTAATCCTTGGGGGATCATTGTCTTGCATAGTTTTGTGAGCGATATAATAGGCCCCCTTTCATCCTTGTTCCTACGCTTGGGGGGAAAGGATGCCATCTCCTTCTTTTTTTTTCTTTTCACGATCCACTTTTCCCTTGGTTAAGAAATATTTATCTATTATGTGATATCCAATCATACATGAAAATTGTGGTTTGCATTGAGGATCCATGTCCTTCATCATAACCTATTTTTTTATTTAACATTGGGTTTCCATGGTTCATAAAACTCTCACCTTTGAAACTAAATAGTGTGCTATCCCTCACAAGGGTTACTTTTTCACTTCTTACATGATATCTCTTTGTATTTGTCCCTTCCATGGCCTCATAAGAGTGGTGACCTTCTTGGATTGGACTGGGTGTTGTCTATGGATATTGTTTTGATGTTGAAGAAGGCTTTATACTTGTTCTTTTCTTTCCTTAACATGTCAAAATAGTATGTATTTTTCCATCTTAAGGAGGGGGGCATATATACAACCTCCCTCATTCTATATTATGCATTTTTGTTCTAACCTTTTGTTTTGCAACATGCTAAATCCTTTGAAGGTAACACACATAAGTTGCTAAATCCTGAAGAGATACACATTCAATTACAATTCAATACTCTAAATCCTTGGAAGGTAACACACATAAGTTGCTAAATCCTGAAGAGATATGCATTTTACAAATTTATTCCATGGTGATATAAGGATATGGATCCATGGGTAATTCATAAAAGCCATCAAAAGACACACTACATAGATGCACAAATCCTCCAAAAGGTGCACAAATTTATGGGGTGACTATCAAGTTCTTTCTTAGTGGTCCATCCTTTCCTTTTTGTGGTTCACAATGAGATACACACATCTTACTAGGTGAGCTAGCCACTCCTCTCTCTCTCTCTCTCTCTCTCTCTCTTTATCTTTGAGTGGTGGTGTCTCTCTTTTTGTAATCTTGGGGTTGAAAAAGACTTGAGTCCCTAGGGGTTTGAGGATTCCTTTGTCCCTTTTGATTTTAATAAGATTATCTTTTCTTTATGATCTCCTTTGCCAAGATTTTACGTCGAGTCCATACTTTTGCTAAAGAGGGGGCTAAATGTATCATCAAAAAATGGAAGAACTTCCATTTTGGAATGGTTTAGCCATCTAAGTAAGTGGTTTGGGGTCATGTCAAGTGCCTTGAATGGGTCTTTGACTTGGATATGCTTTTTCCCCTTGATTTTTCCATATTTTCCACTTTTCTCCTACCTTTTCTGGCACTCTGCTATGTGGTTCTGAGATTCTTGACTTTAGGGTCAAGTTTGACCTTCTGGGTCAAGGTCAACATCAAACCTAACCTAGGTCAAGGTCAAAATCAACCCTAACCTAGGTCAAGGTCAACCTTGACCTTGACCCAGGGTCCAAATTTTAGGATCCCAAAGTTTTCAGATGTCGAGGTTTGGAAATAATTATTTCCCACTTCCGGGTCGGCTGTTTCGGTCTTCGAGGCAATGAATCTTGAAATTTTATTTAATATAGGTCCAATTCTAGGGGTATAGGTCTAATTGGAATTTAATTCTCCTATGTAGGCCTCTCTAGAAGACTGTGCCCTAGATCTATATATAAGGAAGCCTTCTCCTCTAATTTTCTCTAAGACTTGAAAAGACAAGCTAAGAAGCTAAGGAGAAATTCCATCCATCCAAATTCTATGCATAATATATTGAAGGAAGCATTAAATCATCCAATAATTCAAGAATCCAATTAATCAAGGAGATCGATTGGTAGCCATTGAAGGATTCAAAGCTCTATGGAGCTCCCTTGTTGAAGATTTCTCCATCAACATCCATGCAAGCTTCTTCCTATTCCAAGATCCATTCAAGATTGGTGTTGAAGATTTAAAGGAAATTGATTTGAGGCACCCTACATCCTACATTCTACATTCTACATCCATTTGGCACATCCATACTTGTGGATCCAAGGATTCAAATCCGCCCCAAGGGTTTCTATACAAGCAAGGTGAATTTTCTCATTTACTTTGTTTATCTCTGCGATTTCAATTATATTTTAAAGGTTAATTCCAAAAATGGGGTTTGACTAAGGAAAAATCATCCCCCCAAAAAACAAAACCATTTTTTGCATGTACATGTATAGGATAGCAGGTTTAAGTGCAAATTTAGATACCCTTTTCGACAGACTTCCGAGATCCGCGAACAAAATTTTCGTCTGAGCTGTGCAGGTCAAGGTCAACATTCTGTTCTGGGTCAGGATCAACATTCTATTCTAGGTCAAGATCAACCTTCTATTTTGGGTCAGGATCGACATTTTTTTTGGGTCAAAGTTGACCTGAGCCAGATCCAGAAAAGATTTTTGGGTTTTGTAGATCTCACAGTTTTGGTTCAAGATCGCGAAAATAATAGTTTCTGAGACCATCTGATAAGGTTTTCAACAGATTCTTTTTTAGAGGTATGTATTTTATTCCATTATCCTTTGCAAACATTTCTAGATCTACATTCCTTATCATTACAATTAAATGTAAGTGGTTAAATGTGGCATAGGGTCTCTTTTATGTGCAAATCCACATTGTTCTAAACCCCATCCATTTTCCCATCTTACAAGATGTATTAAGGTAGAATAATTTACCTTTAGATTGTTCTCCATTAGCAATCAGACCTCCATTCTAATCAAATACTTTTACCTTTCCATTATGAAATTCTAGTCGGTGTCCTTTATTGTTCAATTGTGCCACACTCAACAAATTATACTTTAGTCCTTAAACCCAATAGACATCATCACATTTTGTATTATCCAGAAAAGTTATAGAACCTTTACCTTTCACATGATATGGAGCATCTTTATCAAATCTAACATATCGTCCACCATGTTCTTCCATAATAATGAACTTAAGTGTGTGACCAGTCATATGGTGTGAACAACCACTATGTATAATCCAGGTATCATTCTTTTTTTTTTGCTTGATAAAAGGCCTAAGCCCTGGATTATATTTTATTAATAAATATGATTAGATTACAATGTATCTATTCACTATGGGCACTAGTAGGAAAGAATAAAGAAGAAAACCTCCAATCTAGCCCGGGACCAAAGTCCAAAAAATAAATTTGAATGCTTTCCTTCTTTACAAATATTGTTGAAGGCATTCCTTCAATTACAAATTTATATGAATGCATTCATTAATTTAGATTTAATTCTAGATGTCATCTTTAATTACATATTTTAGCTTACAACAACTTCGAAGGTTATGCCCTTGGATTCTTGAATTCTTTGATCCTTCATATTGCTTTGTGGTGTCTGATACAATGTTATATTTCTCACTTGCTTTACTAATCTATAATTTATTGCTTTCTTCTGATTTCATCTGCATGACTGCTTTTACCTATTCCTGCACATGTATTAAGACCATGTGCTATCTATGAAATAAAATATTTAATGTCCTCATTTTTTTATTAGATATATATTCATCAATCTAAAGAAATGTGGAACTATTGAAACCATGGTCCTGATTCTATTTCAGATTCTCAAAATGAGAAAATTTGTGCTCGTTATTTTTAGGACAGAAAGGGGTTAATCGTTTGTTGAGAATCTAATTATATGGATATAAGAGTATTGAAGTATCAATATAAAATATTTAATTCAACATTTCTTATATGAATAATTCAATACTTTATATTAATATAATTAAATATTCAAGTGGTGTCTTACTTCCTCTGCCTTGTGAATACAAGATTTTATGAAAGGAGTTGATTTAATAGTCTAAATGACAAAAATCCAGCAGCTAGAAAGGCAGTATTTTATTTCCTGTCAGTCCAAATTTAATATTTAACCCTTTCCTAATTATTCTTGGCTTTGTTATATTTGATTTATGAAAATTATCAGTTTTCCTTATTTCTTGCATTATAAAATTCTAGTGAATGATGCCTGCTTTCTAATTCTACCTCAGAGATTGTTAATAATTTTAGTATAATTTCTAATTTTGTTTAAATTTACTCAATATGATAAAAAGGAGTATAAAGACAGGTTAGCAGTAAAATTTCTAGGTAGTTTTTTCTGGAACTTTTTGAAAATAGAGATTTTTATAGATAGTTTATGTAAAAAAATATTTTCTCATCCAACCTAATAATTTAAGATATTTATTTGTTAGAAGGGCCTTTCACTCAATTAAGATAACCAAAACAAAGATGAAACATAAAAAGAGCTACATAGTATTTTTTTTCAGAAGTTTCATCTATTTCTTTGGGAATCTTAGGCGACTCATCTCTACATCTTCTCTCCTTTTTAGGACCATTATTGAAAAATTTGTCTGTATTAATCTCTTCATTTTCTAAATCACTAAAAATATCTCTGTTGATTCCCCCAACATCATCCTCATGCCAGTAGTGATAGAAACATTCAACTTCCTCAGGTACCCTTACATGAAGAAAAGAAAATATGAATTCCAGTTTTCTTCTTATGATTGGGGTTCTAGAGGTTAGCGTTGTGATGTCTTTCGAGACCAGAATCAAAGAAGCAGGGACATGTCTTCCATTGATCATGGGCATATCATAAAATCTTGGACGTGTTATTTTTAGGACCCCTCTGATGTTTTGAATAACCGTGTCTAAACCTCCAAGGTATTTTCATTTAAAGATACGAGCACATAGTCTTCCAATGTTTGTTTTCCTTGGATCTACCTGAATAGCCATTACATAGCCATTTCCAACAAATTGAGGCAAATGGGCATTTAAACATTAAATGTTACACTGTTTCAAATTCAAGTTCACATAGGGGACATCTGGATGGACCTTCAAACCAATTTTTTTGAACCAATCTGCAGTAAGAATTCTCTTTTGGAGGGTAGCCTAGAGAAAAATGCTTGCCTTAGGAAGGCAGACACGATCCCAACAAATGTTTAGGGGAATATATATTTTATCTATTTGTTGTGAGTTTAATAATATCTCATATCCTATTTTAAAATTATAGTTCGCATCCTTGGATACCCCCCATATTAACTTATCATTCCTTTATTTATGATTAACCTGCCTTTCCTTTAGTATTTGTTCTAATAACTATTTTTCATTATTAGTTAGTGTAGTTTCATCTAACAATTTCCAGTGCCATTTATTATTTATTTTATTTTTGTAATCACAAACTTGTTGTCCCCATAGATTGGGAAGGGTATTTTTGATGATATCTAATTAATTTAAATTGCTAAGAGGAGGGTGTCCATCCCAAGAGTCCTCCCAAAATAAAGCGTCTTGACCTTGTCCTATATCCCACATTAAATATTTTGATATTAATGGTCTACATTCCATCATAAAATTTCACACTTCGGATCCTTTCAGAGGATTCCTAGTTTGAAATAGAGAAATAGGATTAATGTTGTTTAAGTGTTTATGAAATAGGATCTTAGCCCACTTGCTTTCAGATTCATAATACATTATACATACTAATTTAGTACCTAGAACTTCATTTTTCCAACTCTAGTTTTTAATTCCTAGACCGCCTAATTCTTTAGGTATACAAATATTGTCCCATTTAATCAAGGCTTGTTTCTTTTTTTCTTCAGTTCCTTGCCAATTTTTTTTTAGTTTGTTGTCAATTTTTTATTTAACTCCTTTAGGTAGAGGTAGACATGACATATGATATGTAGGTATGACTAATAAAATAACCTTGATCATAGTCATTCTTCCAGCTTTGGTTAACCATTTCCCTTTCTAATTTCCCTTTTTATGATCCAATTTCTCTAAAATATAGTCCCAAGATTTGCTACCTCTGGATCCTTTTTCTAGGTAAAATTCCTAAATATTTATAGGGAAAAGAACCTATTCTATATCCTAGGGAGTTATTAATATCTCTCTCTAGTTGAGGAGGGGTATTAAGAAAGAAGATCTCTGATTTGAGTGCATTAACCTTTTGTCCTGATGCTTCCATATAAGAGTTCATGATTTGTTTAAAAATTATGGCTTCCATCAAGGAGCTTTCACCTGTGAGAATTGTGTCATATAAAAATTGTTTATGAGTGATGTTAGGGATTCCTTCAGTGACTTGAACTCCTCTGATTTTGCCTTTCAATTGAGATTTTTTATGGCTCTGCCAAATGCTTTTGGGATGATGATAAATAGAAATGGGGCTATCAGATCTCCTTGCCTTATGCCTCTCAAAATATGAAGAATAATTCAAGGGATCTATTGATGAGAAGAGAGCACTTGGGAGTGGATATGAAACCAAATATTAGATTGATCCATTAGTTAGTGAAACCAAATACTTTGATAGTTTTGCATAAAAATCTCCAATCTAATTTATCATAGGCTTTTTGGATGTCTAATTTTAATAGCAAACATGGGTCCTTGCTTTTTTGGGAAGAATAAATTAATTCTTGGATAATGATAATGCCATATAAAATTGATCTATGGGGAAGAAAACATGTTTGTTCTTCAGATATCAATTTAAGTAACACTTTCTTTAATCTATTAGCCAGAACTTTTGAAAGGATTTTGTAGATTGTATTGCATAATGCAATAGGTCTAAAGTCTCATGAGAACTTATGTTCTTCTTTCTTAGGTATTAAATCTATAAATGTGTTGTTAATTTTAGTTAGAAGGGACCCAAAAAATTTGGTGGCTTCAATTTCTTCCCATTAATCATGTCCTAGGAATTTCCAACATTTTTGAAAGAAGAATGCTTGCAGGAACCCATCTGGTCCAGGAGATATATCTGGATTTAGTTGGAACACAACATCCTTTATTTCTTCAAATGAGAATTTCTTATTTAATTCTTTATTATCTTCTTGTGTTATTAGCCTGGGTATATTATTTAACATTTTGTTTTGGGCTTTCATACTTGAGGACTCATAATTAATAAGAATATCCTCATAGTATTTTACAAACACTTCTGCTATTTTTTTTTTGGATTTTCAGTTTCTACTCCTTATTTATCTTTTATTTTCAAAATTCTATTAATATTTTTGTTATTGAGGGTACTGTTATGAATTTATTTTGTATTTTTATCTCCTTCGAACAACCATATCTTTCTTGATTTTTGTTTCCAATAGGTTTCTTCCTTTTCCAAAATATTTTCTTATTTATTAAGTAATTCTTTCTCTCTATAAAAATTTTCATCATTAATCCCTTCTTTAATGACTTCTTCATTAAGTATTTTTAGTTTCTCTTCATTTTCAATCTTTGGTTTGAATATATTGTTGAAATGTTCTTTGTTCCATTTAAGAATCTATTCTTTTAGTTTTTTTAATTTTGAAATAAAACAATAAATTTTCAATCCATTTACTTTCTCCTCTTTCCACATGTATTCTAACTTCCTAATAAAATTATCATCTAGGAACCACATTTTTTGCATTTAAATAGATTCCTAGATGGTTTACTAGGTTCTCCAATTTCTAGTCTAACAGGGTAGTGATCTGAACCCGCATTAGGGAGAATAGTAGTTGTAAAGGAAAAATTAAAGGTATTCAAACTTACTTTAAATATGAATTGATCTAATCTCTCTGTGATGTTATAGAAGCCCTATCATTTGTTGTTCTAGGTAAAAACCCCATTCGTAGTTGGGATATCTAGAAGGTTTTTAGATGTGAACCAATTTTTAAAATCTTTCTTTACTTGGGAAACTATTTGGGATCCACCTAATTTTTCTTCTAAATTTAAGATGGCATTAAAGTCCCCAGCTATAAAGAAGTTATTCCTAGGGTTAGCCTCCATAAAATTACTTATCTCATCCCAAACTTTCCTCTTTTCCATTTTTGGGATGGGACCATGCATATATATTAGAAAAAAAATTAGCTTCACTTTTGAAACTTTTAACTTGACCTCCCATCCAATTATGATTTGATACCTGGAGATTGAAGTTAATCTTTCTTGGGTCCCATAGAATTCCTAATCCACCCAAAGCCCCTTCAAAATTTATTAGTAGATCTTTCATGATTCCTATTTTCCTTTTAATTTTCCCCTTCCATTTTGTTTAGTTTAGTTTCTTGAATTAGTATTATATCAGATTCAAAAAGTGTTAGATTGCACTTTATTAAGCACACTTTGTTAGGGGCATTCAAGCCCGTAACATTCCACAAAGTCAACTGTTAGAATAACTGAGAGGGGGGAGGGGTGAATCAGTGGCCTCAAAAATATTCCAATAAATCAACCCAAAAACTTAGTACCACAATATTAAGCCTCTAGTTATCTTTAGTCCTACAAGATGAATGCCTTCAAACAATCTTAACTAACAAATACTGCTCAGAGTTCACTGTTAAGCCTTATTCTTACTGTTTACCGATTAGCAGTCTTTCATTTACCGAAAAAATAGTAAATTTCTTAGTGTATACCGATCAATCTAGATTTAGTTATGTGTAATGAAAAACACTAAAGTAATGACTCATAAACACATTGACACATGGATTTTTAATGTGTAAACCCTGTTAAGGGAAAAAACACTAGGGATCGGTAACCCAAAATTCACTCTTCTAAAGTGAGCTCAGTGAAGAGCAAACCCTGTTAAAGGTTACAAACACACTGTTAGGTGTGACCTTGTTAGAGGATTTAAATAGAATAGTTTTTCACTTGATATCTGGCATCTCTATACTACCTTCTATGACCAAACCCTAGTTTGTCAACTGGTATTTGCCATCTCATGTTATCTTCATGATCAAAATTTTTTATACTCCTTGGGATGTATCTCAATATAGAAAGGATTGTTAAGTCCTTATTGGTTAAGAGAATATCTGAATCAATGGTTAAACTGAAATAGTAAGTGCTTTGTTCACATATACAACTATACTTTGTAGATTTTCAGATCTATTGTAAGCTCATAATACCTTTTTGATCAATGTGTCTTTTCAATATCTTTGCTCCACTTCTTTCTACTCGGTGATGATGTGCTTCTCTTTTGCTTGGTGTCTGCAGAAATATTTAGCTCCTTCCTCAGCTTGATTGATCAGAACTATATGAAGTTGTTCTTCATTAGTTTCTCTCCAAAATCCTCTTTATTTATTGACTCCTGTAATTCATAAAGAATTATATTATCTCTTTATAGACATGATATCACCATTTCTCACTTCTTGATTTTATTTTTCTTGGCATGATCCACAATCTTAGACAATCTTTCTTTAAAGCTCTACATTAGTTTTATCTCAAAGATTTCTCCATGACAACTGGAATAAAATAGCTTTAAATATTCTACTTATCTCTGGCTTTAACTTGTCGATGAAAATAATGTTAACAACCAGTTAACTCTATCTTTATCTCTTGCTAGCTAAGTATTTTGTTGTTTCTGAACTTCAGTTCTTTTCGGTGTTTAACTCTTGTTAGCTTAGGTCAACACTTCAGTTCTCCTCGGGCATCTTTGTTGGGGTTGTCTATCCATCAGGGTTGTCTATTCATCGGGGTTTTCTGTCTATCGGGCATCACTGTGAAGTTCTGCTCATCGGTAATGCTTGTGATTCTTCTTGTCGGTAATGCTTGTCAGGTTTCTCGATCGGGCATCACTGTGACTTTACTTTCATGTTTCTCTATTCGTCGGGGTGCACTACCCATCAATGTTTGTATTCACATAGTGAATGTTGATCTTTTATGCATTACAAAAAGCATAATATTTATCTCTTTGTTTCTCTAAAGTCATTGACACTTTGTATATAACCAATTAGATTATATAAAGTTGACATCAATGACAATATAATCCATTAACTGATTTAATGTCTTGCATTATATTTCTGCATTTCAGTGCTCAACTTAACATCTTCAAACATTCAATCAGTTATATGTCATCAATCTCTCCCTTTGGCAATGATGGAAACACACTACATTATCACACTATATTATTTATAATACAATATGAAATATATCAAGTGTATTTCATCCATCTCTCCCAAATCTTTTTTTTCTATAAACAATACAAATATCTGGCTCTTAGTAAGCTCATATAGATTATATTTGTTTCTTGCAGAGTGTGTTTCTTCAATATTCAATCCATTTACTAGATAGATATATCAGCTTCTAATTATGTTTCTGATATGTGCTCTTCTTTGACTATTCCTCTCCTTGATCATCTCATTTTCCTTTGACTGTTAGGATTGGATAATACTGAGAGGGGGGGTGAATCAGTATTATAAAAGTTAATTAAATTCTTCAACCACTTGAACATTAACCATACAATTACAGTAAAGGAAAGAACATAAACAAATAACATAGAACTCATAACACCATGATTTTTTTATGAGGAAACCCTGGCCAAGGGAAAACCCCAGTGGGGATGATACCCACAAGAATGTACTAAAGTATAATGTCTCTGTAAGGAGACCTAGCCCTATTAGGAGCTGAATATTACATAGTACATTTCCTTGTTAGAGGAATAATAACCTTGTTAAAGGTTCACAACACCCTGTTAGGGGCCAATGAGTTTACAACTCTTACAATGTAATTATGTTACAAAAGGTTCTTAGTGATGAACAAAAACAAGCATCACAAATGCTTTGATAGTTCCTTTATAGCTCTGCTATAATCTGCTCTACCATTCACATGTCTGCTCTGCATATCCTTCACTTTCTCACAACTCCCAATCTTTACCAAAAATATCTTACATATATATCTTTTTAACTTTACAAATTTGGCTCTCAGAATAAATATTACAAACAGTACTAAGTCGACCTTCAATAAAAAATACATTTAATATAGTAAATATAAAATTCATAGTTGACGCTCTTGCATAGTCAAAGTATAGACTATCAATAACAAAAATATAACTTCTATTTCCTGGAGTCCAAGTCATATTCCCTTATTCTTCGCTGGTGTCCAACTGCTATGTGTTGCTGTTCTATGCTGTATGTCAGTCTTCAAATCCTTATAACTTATCATAAACTTAACCAAATCCAAATCAATCTTAGATGTATTCCATAAATACTCCATACTATCTTCCACTAAGTGCACATGCCTTAATTTGTTGATCTTTGTCTTCGACATCCAAAACAATACTCTATCTTTGTTTCTGTACTTAGTCAATTTTGGACATACCAAAACTTATCTTCAAAACAATCAATCTTAAACCTAGATGTGTTTCCATAAATGACAACCAAAAAGTGAATCAAATTACCCAAATTGATCACTTGCCAACAATCTCTCCCTTTGGCATTGATGGCAACACTTAACAAAAAAAGGTACTAAGTGTTCCAACAAAACAAAACTATCTCCACTTCTTCTCCTCATCTTTTTCATTTTCTTTTATATATATATATATATATATATATATATATGGTCTCTCTTCTCTTCTTCATTCATTTTTTTTGTTCTCTCTTCTCTTCTCTCCCTTTGAGAACAATGACAATGGTGCATACAAATAAGTATCACTTCTAGATCACAAGTTTTAGAATGTCTTGGAAGGAATCTTCCAAAATCTTCACTTTAGAGCTCCATATCTTAAACAAAATCTGACTTATATGAATCAATCCATTCAATGCAAAAGATATAGTTTCATCATTCTTCAAGTTTATGGGTAAGCCTTTAGCCAATGAATCTGTAGTCTTTTCTAAATCTGTCAGATGTGCCTCAAGTATTGATAGCTTCAGAGTAATGAATTTCCTTAGTAAATTGAATCTGTTCAGTACTCTCTCCTTCTCATTCTCTAATACACTGATCTTAGCCAATATCTTTGTCACTTCTGTGTCTAACTTTGTAGTGGTCTGTGAAGATGTTTCACAACCATCCATTAACCTGTTCAAAGTTGCCCTTTCCTTGGCAATAATATCTTCAACATTATGAATGTGTCTGACAGTATTCATGTTGTAACCAAATAACTTTCTCCCATGTTTAATGTAGTTCTTTGCATTTATCAGACAAGTTTTCACAACTCCCAAGTCCCATGAGATGGACTTGCATACTTTTATCAACTTCTTCTCTTCATATGTTTTCTCTGCTTTCTCCTCTGCAGTCTTCAGCAAATTTTCAAAATGGCCATCAAAATCATCAAGTGTGACTTTCAAGTTCTCAATATCATCTTTGTTATAGAATACTAAGGGTATTGGAAGCAATTTATTCACAATGTCAAAAGCTCTTGAAATCACCTTTGTTTTCTTATCTCCTTTCTGCACTAATTTTTCCTTTTCTTTGTTCAGTATGGTGAATGCCAATTTCACCAGTTCATCTTCATCCATGTTATCAACATTTACATTACTACTTGCCAACAATGAGCTAGATGGTAAAGTTACCTCTTCCTTCTCATCTTATTTTTTCTCAGTCTTCTATCCTTCATCCTCTTTCTACTCATCTTCCTTATTCTCTTCTTCCTTCTCATTCTCATCAACAATAGAAGTGTCCATGGTTCCTACAAAAGGGTCATTCTCATCTTGTGAGGGGTCTAGTGTTATTGCCACACCAGAAACATAGAAATCTACAGTAGTTTCTTCTTTACTCTCTTCATCATTAGTCTCTGTGTCCTTTGTACTGTCATCCATTCCCAATTGTGTAGGTAAATCTGTCTTAAGAGGTTGGGGCTTGACAAAAGTAGTTCTCAACAGTATCTTCTCAAGTGCCTTCTGAGTTTCCTCAGTCACTTCATCATATTTCCTCACCATTATCTTTAGTAATCTTGTCTTTGTCCTCAACAGTGGTTTCAATCCTTTGACTATAGTATCTCTCTCTTATACAGATAACATAGGTAGCATTTCATCAATCTCTTTATTTCTAATCTAATCATCTTCAACTTGTGCCAAACATTTTCTAATTTCCAATTTTGTAGACAAATTTGAGGGTATGCTTCCTTTAACTTCCAAAAGTGTCTTCTTGAAACTAAGCATGTGTTCTATTACAATGTCTTCAATTTTTCAGTTTATCTGCTTCTTCATATCTATCATAATATTTATCAATTGAAACCAATTTTCCTTGTTTAATTGTTCTTTTCTCCAGCATTTTAATGTCACATTTCCATGCTTTATTCTTCTTATTTTTCTTCTCTTCTTCATCTACGTTCTTCTCTTTTGTCTGCATACTAGATCTAGTTACTCTAAGAGTAACTTCCTTCGCTTGTTCTGCCTACTACTATGGTGGAGGTGTGTTATCAACCATAATTAATTTAGGGGTGGAAGGGGAATTAGTGCTTCCACTAGCTACTCCAAGGGATCTATCTACCATCTTATTCTTCATATCTTTCAGTTCTTCCTCAGATAGACCAGCTTTTACTCCAAAGTCATGAATATGATTAGCAATCTTTCTCTTCCTCTATCGTTTATACTATTCTTCTCTTAACTTCTCTACTTCTCCTCATATGTTCCCCATCTCTCTTTTGATGTATCAACTTCTGATGCAAGAATATGTTCTACTTGCATGGTGAGTACTTCAGAACTCACTTCATAACCCATAGGGTAACACCATTTCTTTCTAGGGGTCACTACCTCAAAACATACATAGTCCGTTTCAACCATAAAATAAATTGTGTCCTTGTACTTCTTAACAATGTCCTCATGTAGTCTATATCTACTCTTCATTTGTCTTTGTAGAATTTTTATCATTGAAAATAGCTCTGCATCTACCCAAGTAGTGTTCTGTCTTTTGTGACTCTATGAGATTAGTATACCAGTAGGAACTCCATTTTTCCAGCCATTAGGGTGTAGACCAGGAAACTTATGTTCGATATGAATGAACATGTGTACCAATAATGATCCAAATTTTAAGGTTTTCATTTTTTTTTTCTTCACAAGCTTTACATTCTCAAGGAATTGTTGTGCCAATACCTCGCATTGGTTGTACTGTGTGTTTTCTTTTACCATTCTCCTTGCCATGATAATAACTCCAGCTGATACTAAATTAGGTCTGCTCCTGTAGAAAAATTTGTAACCAAGTATTATTGCAATCAACCTTACATCTTGTTGAAAAATATAATTTACTGTCATTTCCCTTCAGTCCCACTTCGAGTGTGTTAGGGTTTCAACTTTCTTCTTGACATGCTTCTCCACAATAGGTACAACTCCAGTGTTATCTAAACCAGTAATCTCATGAATTAGGTCACTGCATATCTTCACAGGTTGGCTTCCAATCCATATGAATTGGTCATAAACCCTGATCATAAGTATTTTAAACCATTCATTTTCATCGAAGTCGCACAAGTCCATAATCTTAATTATACTTAATTGACTAATGTGTTTCCATTCTTCCTTCATGATTCTATTTTCAGACATGTTTTCAATTTCTGTATAAATATCTCTATCTTCCAATGTGTCATACTTATAGTGTATGTAAGCCCTG
This sequence comes from Thuja plicata, assembly GCA_018584345.1. Lineage (NCBI taxonomy): Eukaryota > Viridiplantae > Streptophyta > Pinopsida > Cupressales > Cupressaceae > Thuja > Thuja plicata. Next base: position 281,986 of record MU223637.1, on the reverse strand, counting down.
ATGTCTTCTACATTCAGTATGCCATGTGGGGTCTATGAAAATGATCCTTCTGGATCCTCTTCACATGACTTATAAGGATGTTTCTTGAATTTGTATCTAGGATGATCAACAACATCAAAAATTACAAGTGCATCCATAGCTTAGATGATGTAATACCTTTTTTCACACAGAAATCCAAGTATATGCTCCAATCGATCATGCACGGTAGGTGTAGAAATGTCTGAATGCTTCTGCTCTCTGATCTCCTTGGCCCGCTCCTTGTCAAATGATAGAAAAATAGATCATAATACGGTGCTTTATACAAGTTAGGTTATGAATTTTCTTTTTCACTCCAAACTGTCTGGTCAGCTGTTGAATCTCGTGATCAAAATATACAAGTCGGCTGATGATGCGCTCTTAGATATATGATCCATAATGTGCTCAACATATTCCCAAGCTTGCATGAGCTCACTACATGATTTGCAGGGAAAGATAAACTTTGATGTGTTGCATTTAATGCTCCCCTAAGGCCATGATCAACCAATTAGGTTGATTCTATCTTGCTACCTTCAGGTGAAGATCCAGTAGCATCTATTGACTCTCCCTGAACTGATGTCTCACTAGTTTCTATAATATTCCATATCTTTCCACTGTTTTTGTCTTCTGCTTTCTTAAAACAATTTTCAAAATCATTTTTCACATCTGCAATACTCTTGCCAGTATCATTTTCATTCTTCTGTGAATTCATAGGAGGTGGTGTTCTTCTGTTATCTACTCCATTATACCTGCAAAAATTTTCTATATGTCCTGGATTATTGCATTTGTAACATATAGGAGGTCTTCTTTCTTGATTAACTTGTAACTTACAATACTTCGCAATGTGCGCAATGTTATTACATTTGTAGCATGTAGGTTTCATTGTAGGTTCTCTTCCATTGTTTTTTCTATATCAAGATTGATTAGGTCTTTTGCATTCAATCTTCTTGTGACCATATCCATTACAGTTAAAAAAATAACCAGAAAAAGTTCTAAAAGGGGCATTACCTCTACAATCTTTCTTCATGTGTCCAAATCTGTTGCAACCAAAGCACCTGCCTCTAAAAGGTCTGATCTAGTCTTTAGGTTCTTCACTAGATGATTTCTCAGCATCAATCTTCTCTACTGATTTCTCTTCCTTATTCTTTGAACATTCAGCTTCATTGAAGCCAAAACCAATCATGTCACTTTTAGGTTTATGCTTGTCTAACTATTCATCAATCAAGTCACTGCTGGTGTGAAGTTTCTCAGTATGTTTCTTTGCTTCAGCTAGTTCACCTTTCATAATCTGATTGTATTTCTCCAGTTCCAAGTATTTGTTCTTGTAGTTTTCAGCTTCATCTTTCATTTGATTCAATGCATTATTCAAGGTGTCTTCAGCTTTCTTCTTAGCACCCTCATATATCTGTATTTATTTAGCCATATTATTGTTCTCAAGCTTCAGAGTCTCAATATCTTCTTTCAGTTGCTTCACCTGATCTGAATTGTCCTCATCTGAGTCTTCTTTTATCTGAACCACAAGATCTTCTCTCTAACTTCTAGAAAGTTCATGCTATTCTTTCAGTTTCTTTATGAATTTCTCAACTCTTTAGAGGTTGAACTTCAATTCTCCATTTTCTTCTTTAGTATTATCAAGGTCTTCAAGTGCAGCTTCAAAGTTCTCATGTAAACTATTCAAATCCATTCTAATCTCCCTCAAGTTGTTAGGCTTTCTCTCCAAGGGCCAAAATCTCTGATACTAATTGTTAGGATTGGATAATACTAAGAGGGGGGTGAATCAATATTATAAAATCTAATTAAATTCTTCAACCACTTGAACATTAACCATACAATTGCAGTAAAGGAAAGAACATAAAAAAATAACACATAACTCATAACACCATGATTTGTTTATGAGGAAACCATGGCCAAGGGAAAACCCCGATGGGGATGATACCCACAAGCATGTACTAAAGTATAATGTCCCTGTAAGGAGACCTAGCCCTATTAGGAGCTGAATATTACATGGTAAATTTCCTTGTTAGAGGAATAACAACCCTGTTAAAGGTTCACAACACCCTGTTAGGGGCCAATGAGCTTACAACTCTTACAATGTAATTATGTTACAAAAGGATCTCAGTGATGAACAAAAACAATAATCACAAATGCTTTGATAGGTCTTTTATAGCTCTACCATTCTCTACTCTGCATATCCTTCACTTGTTCACAACTCCCAATCTTTACCAAAAAGATCTTACATATATATCTTTTTAACTTTACAAAGTCAGCTCTCAGAATAAATATTACAAACAGTACTAAGTCAGCCTTTAATACAAAATACATTTAATATAGTAAATATCAAATGCATAGTTGTCACTCTTGCATAGTCAAAGTATAGACTATCAATAACAAAAATACAACTTTGATTTTCTGGAGTCCAAGTCATACTCCCTTATTCTTTGCTGGTGTCCAACTGCTCTGTGTCGCTGTTCTCTGCTGTCAGTCAGTCTTCAAATCCTTATAAATTATCATAAAATTAACCAAATCCAAATCAATCTTAGGTGTATGCCAAAAATACTCCATACTATCTTCCACTAAGCTCGCATGCCTTAATTTGTCGATCTCTGTCTTTGACATCCAAAAAAATATTGTATCTCTGTTTCTTCACTTAGTCAATTTTGGACATACCAAAACTTATCTTCAAAACAATCGATCTTAAACCTAGATGTGTTGCCATAAATGAAAACCAAAAAGTGAATCACATTACCCAAATTGATCACTTGCCAACATTAACAAAAATCTCTCCCTTAGTATGTATTCTCTCCCTCATGTTACTTCTCTCCCTTTGGTGGATATTTCATATGTAATCTCTCTCTTTCGATAATGATTAACTCTCCCTTTGAATTATTAGGAATTTCTCTCCATGGATAATGAGTGGATAATGATATAATCTCTCCCTTTGACAAAAATGCAAAAATAGACTTTTATTATGCTAAAGTTATATCCTTTCACCCTTTTATAATATACTCCTTGAATTTCCTTATCCATCAGCAATACAAATTTGTATTACCACAAATTATCTCTGGTGTTTGGTGCAAATGTGTACCTTGTTATGTACAGATGTATCGTAGCAGTCCATTTCCTTGCTTGCATCAACATGAATGATCTTCTAATTTTTGTGTAGGCTAATGCAATTCCTTAGTTAGCTTATTGACCGATAGACAAGGGTTGGACCCCTAGTCTTTGTCTCAGGTACTCAAATGTATCTTTCGGTAATGGATTTGTGAATATATCAGCTAGTTATTCCTTTGATTGAACATATTCTAGTATCACCTCTTTTTCTTTCACTTGTTCTCTTAAGTAATGATACTTCATAGCAATGTGCTTAGTCTTAGCATGCATGATTGGATTCTTTGAAATGTTAATTGCATTGGTATTATCACAATAGATAATCACTGGTTCAAGAATTGTCATATTCATACCTTCCAATAACTATTTGATCCATGCAATATTTGAGTAGTTTTCAGCAACAACCACATATTTTTCTTCTATAGTAGACTATGATAGGCATCCTTGCTTCTTTCTGATCCATGTGACAAGTCTTTCACCCATGAAGAATGCTCCTCTAACTGTGCTCTTTCCGTCATCTATGTTTCCAGCTCAATAAGCATCTGTATATACTTGAAGCTCAAATTTTCCTTCTCTTTTATACCATAAGCCATAGTCCTTGGTGTTCTTTAGATATCTCATAATTCTCTTGACAATAGTCATGTGTGATTCTTTGGGATTAGAAGAGAATCTTACAACTATTCCAACTGCATGTGCTATATCCGGTCTTGTATGAAAAACATACATTAGTTTTCCAATCATTGATCTATATAGGGTCTGATTTACCTCATTTTATTTGTCTTCTTTTGTCATCTTACATTCGGTTGGCATAGGTGTTCCAACTGGCTTGGAATCTTCCATCTTGAATATCTTCAACACTTCCTTGATGTATTTTGACTGAGCGATATATATGTCTGCATCTTGTTGAAGAATCTGTAGACCAAGAAAGAATTTGATCTCCCCAAACATATACATTTCAAAATCTTTTCTCATTTAATTAGAAAAGGATTTACATAACATTTCATTACCCCCAAATATGATATCATCAACAAGTATTTCAGCAACCAGAATATTACCATCGGTATCTTCTTTTAAGTACAAATTGCTATTTTCACTTGTTCTTACAAATTCAATGCTTGTGAGATAGGAGTGAAGTCTTTCATACCAGGATCTAGGTGCTTGTTTTAATACATACAAGGCTTTATGTAGTCTACATACCATAATTCTCTTGTCTGGATCAACAAATCCTTTTGGTTGTTCAATGTATACCTCTTCTTCCAGTATTCCATTTAGGAATGCAGATTTGACATCCATCTGGTATACCTTGAATCCTTTATATGAAGCATAAGCAAGAAGAATTATAACTCCTTCTAGTCTAGAAACGGGTGCAAAGGTTTCACCATAATAAATACCTTCTTCTTGTGCATACCCCTTGCATACTAATTTTTCTTTATTCCTTGTGACTTCTTCATTCTCATTCAGCTTGTTTATGAATATCCATTTGGCACCGATGACATTCTTGTCATCTGGTCTCAGTAATAATGTCCATGTAATATTTTTCTCAATATGTTCTATCTCTTCATTCATAGCACTGACCCATTCTTCATTTTGAAGTGCAGTATTAAGAGATTTAGGCTCAAAATCACAAAGTAAACATCTAGTGTTTAGTGACTTACTTCTTGTTCTCATTCTAGCTGTTGGTAATATTTCATGTTTTGAGGCCTTACCCTAAAAATTTTATTCTTAAATAGTTGTTATGTCTAAAATGTCAAATCTTGTCTAGAAAGATATTAATATTCCCTGTAAAATGTTGCACCCTGGTCCTAAAGTGATGAAAACCCCAAGTCTAGGGTCGTGTTTGGTTTGAATTTGAAGGAATACCCTAAAACATTCTTAGCAGGTTCTATTTTTGCATAACTTTATTCAACCACTTAAGTGATTGAATTAACCATGTGTTTAAGGTAAACGGGGTCACTTTTATATTTTTCCTAAGTCTTAGATGTTAATTTTTCCTAAATTTTCGAAACCCACGAGCCTATTTTTCCTTTTGTCATATGTCGTGCAAGTCTTGTTTAATCTAACGATTGTCACTTTCCCTCATGATGAAGATTATTGAATTTTAATTATCAAGGGAATGCACCATGCAGCCACGTGTCCCTTGCTGATTCAGTCACATATTGAAATGAAAATTATTACTCACCATAGATCAAAGTTGATCTGAGGGCCCGTGCTTTTCCTGATAATAAAAGATGAACGAAGGATAACATTAAGGGATCACACCATTGCGATGCTTGTCCTAGGTGGGCCAGAGTGTCGTCATAAAGATAAAGCTAAACAGAGGACAAGTTAGATCTAATCTAACAGCTAGCGCAAAGCCTCATGACAAAGATGTTGTTGCGTTACTCATCGAGGTATCACGTTGTAATGACACGTGTCCTCAGTGGGCCCAGACATGAACAAGAAAATGAAGTTAAATTGAAATCATGTCAGATTTGATCCAACGGTTGGCGCAAAGGCTTATGGTCAAGATGAGCACATAATAGTCATCAAGGGATTGCGCCATGCTGCCACGTGGAGTCTAGTGGGTCCAGTAGATGATTAAAGTTCTCAGTAAATACATGGCATCTTTAAGAAGATCTGATGGTTCACACAAAGCCTCCAATGAAAGAAGTGATGAGTTTAATCATCAAGGCATCGCGACACCTCGCCATGTGTCCCAGGAGATCAAAGATGCAGGCCATAGAAAGGCTAAATAAAGACCAGTTAAGTTGATAAAGATCTAACGGCTGGTGCAAAGCCTTAGGTCAAAGGTGGTGTTGTTTTAAATAATGAGGCATTGCACCATGCTGCCACTTGTCCCTGCAATATCAAGGCTGCAGATTATAAAAGCGATTAAAGTCACTGCAGATTTAGAAGATCCAACGATCGGCGCTAAGCCTTGAGTATAAAGTGTATGATCTTTACTCATCAACGGATCACACCATGATGACGCGTGTCTAAGTTGATGGGGCCCTCATAGTAACACAGAGTTAAGTAAAGATCAGATGGGTTAAGAAGGATTGAACGGTTGGTGCAAAGCCTTAGATCAAAAGTGATTGAAATTTAACTATCAAGGGAATGTGACATGCTTCTACATGTCCATGGAGATGAACATTGAGGAGGATTTTCTATAGACCATCCGATATGGGGAAAATCTAGTAGAATCGACGGTTCTATTTTAAAAATATAGAATTAGAAAGTCTCGATAGTTGCACGCCAAGCATTGAACTTAGAGGAGTAATGGGGAACGTGTGCTTTCTTCCCAATTAAAATTTAATGTTTAAGATGAGGGGATTTCTATCTTGTCAATCACTCAAGATATTTTGCATAATTGATAGCAGTTGCAGAAGGGAGTGAATTTGTAGAGATCGTGGCCATATTTTCAAGCTTCTCACGGAACAGGTAATTTTTAGGCACTGATACTTCTGGGTCATAAGGAATTTTAAAGGGATTAGTAGGGTGTGCAGAAAGAGAAAAGTTTTAATATTCATTATTAGACTGATAAACCTTAAATTCATGATGCTGCCCAAAAGAGAATTCTCAAGGAAGGTTAATTATAAGGATAGGAATGTCTATGATTTTTTTCTGCAACAATTAACAATGTCAACTAATAATGCTTCTAAGACAAAGGAACTAGTCCCCAAAGATCCACCCTTGAAAAATACTGAAGGGTTATATGATTTGGGTCAGTTTGTTAGGGATGCCAAAATAGGTATGACTGGCTTGACTTTGTTTAAGTTTCTTTTTGGTCAGAGGAATGCTAATCCCCCACACAATAATGTGTGACAGTTTGACGTGGGCAAGTTGGTAATGCCTGGAATTTATAAGGATATGGACATGCTTACACATATATCTAGAAATTATGACAGCATATCCAGAGTGGTCAGGGAAAAAATGGGCAAGTCCTGATAAAAGTAACTGCACAAGAAATTAGGGAGGTGTTCAATTTGAATGATCCAAACACTTATATGGATAAGATTGATTTTAATCAATTGAAGGAAGTTTACCAAGCCCAAAGGAATTATGTTAGAGAAGGGCCCCTGAAACAATATTTTGGCACAATTGGGTATTTATTTTTGGTAGGTCCTAACACTAGAGAACCATTCAAACTTGATTATTTCACTTTGAAGGCCAAATCAGTCTATAGGGATCTCTATCAAATATTTGGAGATGATGAGCAAGTTGAAATTCCTATCCATTATATGCTAATGATGGTCAATATTTTGCATCCCCATCTAGCAATAATTTTTTATTTCACCCCATACGTTGCAGACCTAATTCACGAAGGGTTGATAGGTGTCTAGAACAAAAAGGTGACTAGACTGTTTGCATGGTACTCCTTGTTGATGCATGTGTTTTTGTATAAGGGGCTGATTATTTTGAGAAAGAGATAGAGTTGAAAAGAGTCAAGGATGATGAAATAATGCCTATACAATTATGGAATGCAGATATGACTTGGGACAATAAAGAGGCCAGATACATCAATTTTGACAGGTATTTTGCTGCCAGACTCAGGTCATTGTTGTTGAAAGATGATCTTATGATTCCTGTAGCATTATTGAAATTCTTGAGGCCAAATAAATATGACCAAGAGCTCAATATAGTACATAACTAGGGTTATGTTATCCCTTATCTAGTGTCAACTGTATTCATGGTTTATGGCTTCAGTGGAGTGTTAAAGATATTGCCCTACAGAGTGCCCCTTAAGATAGGATTGGTAGAGGTCCTAAGACAGATTGGGGGTTTGCAGGAAGATGCCCTAACAAGAAGAAAAACAATAATTTTTCCTATAATCACTATTGTGGGTAAAATTACAAACTTGTGTCACACTTTTATAAAGGAAAAGGTCCACAACATGCAAACTATTCAACTTTAACTAAAAAAAGTGGCATTTGTGTTTAGAATTTGAAGATGATGTAAATTGATGAAATGTGTAAAATTAGATGTAGTTTATGCTTATAATTTTTTAAATTTTTTTTTAAGAAGAATTGACATAGTTTTTTAAATTTTGAAGTCCATTTTTTAATTGTTGACAACTGCTGAAAATCTGGGGTCTAGTTCCCACCAAATAAGTATATGCAAATAATCTATTTTTCCTCTAATTTAAAAATGTGTTATAGATAAAATGTATAGCTGGTGAAAAAAAGAAGAAAGATTGGTTTTCAATGTATATTTTCTCCGTTATAACTGCTCAAAGTTAAAATTATCTGAAATCGACAGTTTTCATCTCCCACCAAATTTCCACTATCAAATCTACACAATTAAGAAAAAAAATTACATATTCTTGAAGAGGACTCTCTCCTCTAGTGTTAAATATAAAATTTAAATTTTTTTTGATATGATTTACAATTTATTTATTTATTTGAAGCAACATCTTCTCAAATGTTAAAATACCTACTTGTTGTATTTTGAAATTATAATATATTAGATGTAATCAAAATACTATAAAATTTATATGAAAATAATCTTTACTTTGAGCTCTACAAAAGGGTATTTTTAATATTTTTTCAAAAATATCAATAGAAAGAGTAGGGGTTATTGAAACATCATTTTTCTGAAATAATTTTATTTCTTTGGTAATTGGTATAAAACATGCATTTAATAGACATTTCCAATTGGAAAAGTTTAACCACTTATATAACTTATCTAGAATGAATCTAGCTAGACCATATGTTTGACGAAAATTAAATTTTAGTTAGAAATACTCAAATTTAGTTGTGCTGATAAGTGGTCCTGAAATGTGACACAACTTTGTTATTTTACCCTTGCTCATTAGTTCATCATCACTAAGGGAGGATGGAAGCACTTGCAGGATTTTTTGAAACCTTACAATTTGACCACATCACTATCTAGATGTGCTAACCCAAAGGCATTCATCAAGGACATGTTCAGGGAAAATACAAAGTGTGTGGTGTTGAATCAACAATTCAACTTTCTAGACGACATAATCAGGATTGAATTGGACTTAATAAACCAAGAGATAAAGAAAAAAAATGGTTGGCATACAAGAAAAGCCTAGATTTTATTCACCATTTTGATAAATCATATGATCCTTTAAAGGAATTCTAGCCTTATGCCAAGAAGATAGATTCCCTAATGGATATGTTTGAAGAAATTACACAGGCTTTGAAGCAGAAAAGAGATAACATATTACAAAAAGAGCCAGAGAAGGCCAAATAATTTTTGGGTAAGGCATTCCCCGCTAGGAACATCCCATAAGGAGAGTATGTAGTATACAAACAGAGGGGATATAACACAATTTTTCCAACGAGTGGGAAGACCAATGATCCTAAAGGAAAGAGGCCACTAGATCCTAGTGCTCAAGTTCTCCCATCCCCCAAGCAGCAAAGGGTAGAAGAGGGACATCAACAAAAACATGAACAGATCTATTCTCCCTCCCAATCCCCAATACACATGGATGAACAAGTTGTAGCTCGACAACTAGTGCAAATGGAAACACTGGACAAATCTATGTCACAGCTGAGGAATTATAGGAAGGGGTACCCGAAGAGCTAAAACATGCTTAATTAGATCTGACAGTGGAAAAATTTGTTGGCAAAGAGCTAGATCCATTGACATAGCAAGCAAGTGACAAATTTCTGTCTGATGACAATTTTGTTAAAGAAAGAGCATTTTTACAATTCTTGTGGAGAATTCATATTGATGAATTCAAGAATAAATGCCAACAAAAGAAAAAAGAGCAACGTGCCAGAGGCAAGGAGGAAATTGAAAATGAAATCAAGCAATAAATGATCTCCAGGTTTGAGATAATAACTCCTAAGGAAGGAAGAGCATTAGTGAAGAAGGAAGGAGTATTAATACTTCCTGAAAGGGACATAGCTGATGCTATTATTTTTGATGTCATCAAGAAGGAGACAAAGACTGTTCATGTCACTAAAGCAGAAGTGCAACAAGCTTCAAAGGGTGTAAAGTTTAGTGAGGATCATGCAGCCCTGGTTATGTGGCAACTGAGGAAAAGAGACCTCAAAATAACATGTGAAGACACTCAGGCTGAACATTTAGGTAGCCTTTTGGTATGAAGGGTTGCAGAAATAGGGGCTATTGAGGTAGCAGGTATAACTTTGGAATCTGCTAAGTTTAGTGTAAGTGTAGCCTAAAAATTAGAGAATGAACTCAAGAGCTTGAGTGAAAATTTTGAAAGAGTTATGGGTGTAACCACCTGGATTTGGTCTATACCAACCATAGACCCTATTTTCCCTAGGTGTGATCATACCCCCTGTTATGTCAAGACAATGTTACTTTGGCATAATTTATTATTAAATCAAATTTAATGTCCTAGGTGATTTTTATCACTAATTTATATTAAATACTTCAGCCATACAATTCAAATCAATTTCAACCAATCAAATATTATCAAATTCAAACAATGGCTAAAGTATTTAATTATAAAGGAATTAATCTATCTCATCACTTGCATTTTTAAACCCATTCCCCTAGCCTATTAATTTAATTAAAATGGCTATAGTCCTAATTAATTATCAAAATAAATAAAAAGCTTAAATAATTAATATTCCTATTTTTGAATGAATTAAATAAGTTTAATTCATTTCATTTATATTCTCCTAAACCCTAACCTAACCTATCTCAACCACTTCTACCTTGGGTTCTAACCCATCCCAACCTATTCTCCCCTTGCTAATCTAATTCTAAGCCTAATCTAATTCTAACCTCCCTCCTAATGTTGTCAC
>MU223637.1:229699-255263 GCA_018584345.1 Thuja plicata | reverse complement strand
CAAACTCTTCCTAGATAGGGAGCAATAAGTCAGTTTTAGTGATTTGTATCTAACCATTGCTCTTTTATGCTATTTTTCACTAATCTAATGACTTATTGAAGTGTTGTGTCGCAGGTAACAGGTGCATACAATGAGGAGAAAATAAATTCTATTGAGAAAGATGAGAAGATTGTTGAAGTGGAAGGTAAGAAATCAGAACATTCTGTCCCCCAGATGATGATTGCTCAAGATCCCTACCAACCTCCATAATCCAGCCCATATGTCACTTATCCTCCTTCTCCTATGCCATCAAGCCCTGTTACTTTAGTAGATGTGGAGATGGAAAGAGTTAGATTATTTGTTGAAAGGAAAAGGTTAGAAGAAACCAATAAAAAAGATCTTGAAGAATCTTCATCATTCAAAGAAGTAGAAGAATGGGTTAAACAGAGGCACTCTAAAAAAATATACTCTAGCCTCTTGAGATGTGCTAAGGAGGTGAATCTTGTTGATCTTTATTTGTTAAGTAAAAGGATTTTTAACATTATAAATGAATATGATGCAGACAAAGATCAATGGGGTTTGGTCATGGACACATGGAAAGGAAAAGGGGCTGAGGTGAAATCATTTTATTCCATGTCCAAAGAAGAGAATAATATTGATATTGTTTTGACTAGAACTCACAAATGTTTGAAGTTAATGGCGGACATAGCATCAAAATGAATATTTTCATCAAAAAGGTAGAATACTTGAGGAGAGAATTTTCAAAGGATAGGTATGAAATGTACCCTAATGTGTTCAAAAAAGATGGTGATATAAAGAATGAGGTGCTATGATTAAGACAAATAAAAGAAACAATAAATGCCTAGACGCATAGCATCATTACCTTGGAGGGTACAGTTTTATTTGTTCAAAATATAAACATTATTAATAAAGCGAGGGAATTTTTTGAGTTCTAGAAGGGAGAGGTTAAGAAGGAAAGTGCCAGCTGGGGTGAGATCATTAGCAAGAAAGATGAAGTCCTTAACTTTAACTGGCCAAGTGATGAGGTGTACACTTCTTGGAAGGACATGTACATGATAGTTGATTCAGGGAAAGGTGATGATATGTAGGTGGGTGATGAAGCTCAATAGAGCGGTTGATACAATTGAAAGTGGAGGTCCTACTTCACGAGAATCAAAGACAATGGATTCTAGATGGCTGTCCCCAAGCAATTGTAAGGCAAATGCAATCACCATGTAGTCAAAGGACAAAGAATTTATTGGAATATCTTGTAACAAAAGTGGTTATTATGTCCGCTTGTTATTTTTTCCTTTTGTATTCTTGATTTTTGTCTTTTAGCTTAGTCATCTGAAGCTTGTTGCATCCTTGATCTTTAAGGATTCCAAGATGACTAATGTTGTCTATAAATAGAAAGTTGTAATATATTATAAAGGATGGTAAAATCAAAGCTGCAAAGCAAACTTTTGAATTGTTTCTATGTTTTAAGCTTTCAGTCAATTTGAATGTATTGGAATCAAGATCATTAATAAAAATACAATGGAATTTCTAGTGTCATATCATTGATTTCTTTTTTCATTTACATTCAGTTCTTGTATGTTTAACTTGTGAGGCATTTTAAATGTACCAATTATAAAGTAACAGTGTTGTTATTTGTGAGTTGCTTTCAAAGAGGGTTTAAATCTTGCAAATAGTTCCAGAGGGTTAGGGTTTTATGCAAGAATTTGATATAGGGGTTTGAGAGTGAGAGGATAGTCTACAATGCATTCTAACTAAATTTTTACTTGTGTTTCAATTAATTATATCTGGTGAATGTATGTTTCATTATGACTTTATAGCCCAAGTTTAGGCACTGGTCAAGTTCTTATAAGTAGCCATTATCATCAAATCAATCAAATATTAATCAATCTTTACTTTTTGTTATCTAAAGTATACATGTTTAGATAATTGTCTTGAATACAATTCATCATAATGATTCCTTGAAGAGAGAATCAATAGGTTATCCTTCCTAATCCAAGGGGCCTAAAAATAAGAAGGATCATGAATCCTTGATCCACTATTAGATTTTCTGAAAATTAGTACTTTTTTGAAGGTGCACCCGCCTGGGTTTGTGGAGCCCAAAGTTTAGAAGGAATTTTATCCTTGTTAATTAGAATTTTCCCTGTATGAATCTGAATTTGGAAATAAAGTGTCAAGCATTTACTGCTATATATTGAGTCTACAAGAAATAGTGCTAACAAATTGGTGACTCTACTGGGGATAAATTTGAATGTTCTAGAGTCATGTTCATGAAAGAGCTAGTTCTTGCGATATTAAGAATAAGTTTATTTTTCCTCATAGTAATAAAAGAAAGTTTATTCTGCCTATCTATCATTACTTATTGTTTGAAGGTTTTGATCCTGAAAATGATACGGATCTTGTCTCAAATAGAGTGACTGGCAACTCTAGAGTCTTTGATGCATGTTTTTCAAAGAAAAGTTACAGAGTTGAGAAGATTTGCATTCATACAGACAGTGAAGAATCATTTTTCTTGAAATTACCAGGTGAGGAATTATCAAGAAACATTGCTTTCAAGTTTCATTTAGATTTTTTGTTGTACAAGAAATTCTAAGTCAAGATAAGCTGCTCAATCTTTTTATATATTTGTCCTCTGAAAAGAGGTGGCAACTCTAACCTTTGTGTACTCTAGTGTTTCAATTTAAACATATTGAATATATTTGTCTATTATGAAAGATGAGTTGACAAAGGAATAATAGATCATATTTCAAAGAAAATCCTAAGAAAGATATTGCAGAAGAGCTCCATACACATGGGAGGAAACAATGGTCAAAGAGAGGTGGTTCCAAAAATGATTCTCCAAATATTTCTAAGGGGAGAATGGAAACCCCTATCCCAGAAAGAAATACATCTTCCTTTGAAGATGTAGGACCCATAGGGCCAATTGACGCTTATAGATTTGATGCCAACTTTGATCCCTTCAGAAATGGAGAAACAACGGATGTTGGTTTTTTCCTAGCAGAAGAAAATCTAGCTCCACCAAAACAAACTTCTGCTGCTGACACAACCTCCTATGACTATGATTAGTTGAGAGATGAGGTTTGGGCTTTGAGAAATAGAAAGAAAGAACAAGAAAAGTAAATAGCAGATGCAAGGAAGAAATGTGAGCGAGAGTTATATGATTTACTGGTGGAAAGAGAAGAACTCTTGGCTGAAACCATAAGAAATGACCTCAAGGCTAAAAGCCTAAGTCAAGAGGTTAAAGGTTTGAACCCAGAATTGTTTGGTAATCTTGATGATTTGAGAAAGAAAGCCCCAAACAAAATGACAAATCCTAGCAAGGATGAATTTGAGAAAGAAGGGCCTGTCATCAGACAATTATACCCATATGAGATTGAACAGAATGAAAGGCTTAAGAAAAATACTAAAGATGCCCCAAAAAAGGCAAGCAAAAGGTCGTTGATGTGACTATAGAAGAGCCTAAATAGAACATGACCATTCCTGAAGGAATTTCTCAAGCTGATCTTGAGCTGGAACAAGCTAGAAAAGCTAAAGAGGACTTGGCCAAACAATTGGAGAAGTTGGAATTAGAGGTTGTTGTAGCTGATATGAGGATGAAGATAGCTATCCTACATGCCAATACTAATACTTCTTCAAGTAGATCTATGCCAGCTAACCATGGGACACATCAAAAAAATCAATCTGTGGGCCCAATCCCAAATAGTCAAAAGATTGATCCTAAAGTGCAATCTTCTGGTTTGAATTTGATTGTTAAAACCTTTGGCCCTAATGCAAGTGCTCAGCCTGTTGGTCCTGGCCTGAGCATTCCAGTATCTAACCCTAAATAAATTGTTCCCCCACCCATTCAAAATCAAGGAAGAGCTATTGGACCAAGTGGCAACAATGTGCTTGGTAATTTCCAAAGGAGACCTGTCCACATTTATAGATACAAAGCCCTTTTCTTTGAAGGCATTCCTAGTCACCCTAATGTGATCCCCAATGAGGTAAGAGACAAAATACCCAAGTTCACAAGAAATAATGTTGTTACTTATGAAGAGAATTTAAAAGATTTTAGTGATAAGATAACTGACATTGAAATTGAAAATGAGGATGTCATTATGAAGCTTTTTGTTTAATCATTAATAGAAGATGCTAGGGATTGGTTCAGAAATTTGCCTAATGATAGCATTGCATCTTGGAATGAATTTGTGAAATCTTTTAGAGAACAATATAGAGAACATGTAAATTCTAGATACATGCTGAATGAATTCAATAACATTAAAAAGTTCCCTAATGAGAGAATGGATGATTTTAACAGTAGATTTCAAAAGGCCATGAATAAACTATTCCAAGTTTTGAGGTTAGATGAGGAAGTATGTCTTACAACCTATATCAATGCTGCTGATGGAAAAATGTCTTACTTACTCAGAGATAAAAAACCAAAAAACATTAAGGGATGCTTACAAGATAGATATTGACATTGAAAGTAAAAGGAGAGCATCAGGAAAATTGGGAAAGAGAGAGGACAATAAACTTTGGAAAGAAAAGGGGCTAGCCAACAAAACTGTCAAAGAAGAAGACACAGTAGACAAATTGGTGAGTGCAGTTAAAGATCTTGCTACCAAAATGGATAAAAGTGATAGGAGAGGGTACCGTGAAAATAAATACACCAACCAAAGGTTTGATAAATAGCCTAACCTGAGAGACTATCCATATAAAAAAATTGGAACAATGGTAAGCCAGTCCCTGATGGACAAGACAACCCAAAGACCAAGGAAACCCCAGATCCCTTGAAAAGGAACAGTGCCAACTATGTTGAGGACACTCGTTGGTGTGATGCTTTCAATATACAACATTATTCCTATCAGTGTGTAGTAGCCCAGGCTTTGTTTGATCAAACAAAAGAAAGGGAACAAGAAGGCCCCGCCATCAATATTTTCACAGTAAAGAAACCATACCCATGGTTTTCTGACACTAGTTCATCTTCTAATAACTTGTGCACATAAGACAATTATTGTTTAAATTACCAATCAAAGATTCCACCTTACCAAAGTGATCAAGTTGATGGTGTTTCCCAAGTGACTATAAATACAGTGGGAAGTGACAGATCACATTCTCATTTTAAAACTCCTACTGATGAGGAAAAGAGATCTTTGACTGTGGCAGCAATTAATCAAGCCAAAAATGCATATAATCTAAGAAATAGAATAGTGCAACCAGCCCAAGATAAACCTCCCCCTATCTATGTCAAAAATAATTCACCTCAAGTTACTGTTGATTCTCATGTCAAGGAAATTAAAGATGAAAAGTATGAAAGGAAAGAAGGACCCTCTTCTGATCATGTTGAAAAGGAAGAAGCCAAGGAGGAACTAATACCCAATGATAAATCCAAGAAAGGTAAAAAGATGAATGATGTGCCCTATGAATTACCCTTTTTTGACATGAGACATGCTCTGACACAAATGAAAGTTTCAGTCCCACTCATGGAGATGCTGAAAATAAAAGAACATAAAGATGCTTCTTTAGCACTTGTCAGAGGGATAGATGAGATGTCTATGCCAAACCAAGAGAAAATACCCTTGACATCAAATGATAGTAGAATGGACAGTCCACAAGTAAAAGGAAAAGAAAAAAGCAAAGAATTTTCCAACGTTTGCATTGCCAACATAATTACCCAAGAACCATTATCTGTTGACCCATTCTATGTCACCTTAATGGTTAATAATTTTTGGGTAAAAAATTGCATGATTGATTCTAGAGCTATAGAAAATGTAATGTCTTATCATGTCATGAATGAATTGGGCCTTCAGGTCACCACACCTGCTGGAAGTTGTTATGCTATGGATAACAGGGAAGTTCCTGTGATAAGAACACTGAAAGACATTGAGGTGAAAATTGTTGCTTTCCCTGAAGCAACTTACATAATGGATATAGTAGTTGTTGAAACTAATCCATATTATGGTATGATTCTATCAAGAAAGTGGGGTGCAACAGTGGGTGGAAAGGTGAAATTATATTTTTCCTATGCAACTATCCTTGTAAATGGAAATGAGGTCAATTTATACAGAGAACCTCGGTCACCTGTCATGGTGGAGGTGGTTCTACTTGATCAATTGAATTGTTGCATAGATATTGATATGGAAAAATTTACTCTGGAAGAAATCAAGCCATAATTAAAGAATACTGACCCAATTGTGGATGAATTGTTGTTGCAACAAGATGGACTATGGAAAATGTACTTTTATGGAGGATGCTCCAAGGAAGGATCAGGAGCTGGAGTCTTGTTTATCTCCCCATCAGGTATCACTTTCAAGTATTCCTTCTTGCTAACTTTCCAATCTACAAATAATACTGCTGAGTATGAAGCCTTAATCTTGGGAATGGATATTGTTGTTAAGCATGGTATTAAATGTTTGAAAGTTCATGGGGATTCTTAGTTAATCATATCTCAGATAAGGGAACATTACGTTGTTAAAGATGACAGACTAAAATTGTACAAGTATGCAGTCTGGGATAGGATAGAATTATTTGATGCCTTCAATATCCTATGGATAGAGAGATAAAATAACATTGGAAGATTTCCTTACCAATGTTTCCCCAAAAAATAATGATGTCACCCTTATTGGAATGTCTATGGTAGAAATAAAAAGTAGACTTGCAGTCCCTGACAATATTCATAATTGGCAAGTATTTGAGGATGATGATGATATCCTTAGGTTTATTCAGTGTGTAGATCACTATGATGGTCAGAAGATTGATTGTGAATCTCTAGTAGCAGTTGTGGATGGTAAGGAATATATATTTGACCAAGAGGTTATACAGTTGGCTACTAGTCACATTCCTAAAGGGTTGGTTGAGTTGGAAGACATGTTCAGCACAAATGACAATTATATGACTGAGAAGTCCAATGCAAAGATAGGAGACTTAGAAGAAGTTAACCTGGGATCTGAAACATCTCCCCAATTAGTCTATATTGGTAAAATATTGGATAGCAATGTGAGACTGAATTTGATAAAATTGCTGAAAAATTACAAACATGTATATGCCTAGTCTTATGAGGATTTGAAAGCTTATAGAAAAGACTTATTCCAGTATGACATCCCTCTGAAAGAGAGTATAAAACCATTCAAGAAAAAAAAAAGGCCCATTAATCCATTGCTGGCTACCAAAATGCAGACAAAATTGATGAAGCTAAGAGGTGCAGGTATAATTCAACCAATTAGGCATTCATGATGGGTTTCTAACTTGGTCCCTGTGAGGAAGAAGAATGGGGACATAAGATTGTGTATTGATTTTAGAAACCTAAATGTGGCCTCATTAAAAGATAACTATGGAATACCCAATATGGAGGCCATGTTGCATAAAGTCACTGGATGTGATTTATTGTCTATGATGGATGGGTTCGCAGGGTACAATCAAGTAATAGTCAAAGAATCTAAGCAATTCAAAACAACATTTACTACTCCCTATGGCACTTATGTGTATGCTCGCATGCCATTTGGTTTGAAAAATACTGGTGCAACCTTTCAAAGGGCCATGGATGTGTCTTTCAAAGATCTTATAGATGTTCTGATGGTAGTATACCAAGATGATTTAACAACTTTTTTCAAAAAGGGCAGAGGATCATTGCAACCACTTGGAGAAAGTGATGATAAAAGCATTGGAATATGGTGTGTCTTTGAACCCAAAAAAGTGTCACTTTACTGTTACTGAGGGTAAACTTGTGGGCCACATAGTGTCAAAGGAGGGAGTAAGGATAGATCCTGAAAGAGTTGAAACCATTCAAAAGGTACTTGCTCCTAGAAACTTAAAAGGTATACAATCATTTCTAGGGAAAATTAATTTCGTCAGGAGGTTTATTGCCAACTTTGCAGAACTGGTCAAACCCATTGTCAGATTGCTAAAGAAAAATTTAAGATTTGAATGGGACCAAGAGGCACAATTGGCCTTTGAAAAAATAAAACAAGCTATCCAAGAAGCACCAGTCCTAGTGTCCCCTGATTATACCAAGCCCTTTTCTTTATTCACTTTTGCTTCTTTCCATACTATTGCAGCAGTCCTATTGCAAAAGGATGGTGAGGGATTTGAACATCCCATTGCATTTTTCAGAAAATCATCGCAATCAACTAAATTGAACTATCAATTGATGGAGAAATAGGCTTATGCTTTAGTAAAGGTAGTTAAGGCTTTCAGGCCATACTTGGTTTGTGCAAAGGTAAACACTTATGTTACTCATGCTGTTGTCAAAGACATATTTGTTCAAAATGAGGTAACACAGAAAAGATGCAAATGGATAAACAAAGTTCAAGAGTTTGATTTGGACATCCATATCACAAAGTTGGTGAGAAGACTAGGATTGGAAAAAATGATGACATAAGAGAATCTGGACCTAGTTCAGGTCAACAATGTTGATACAAATGGAAATTGCCAGACAAGTATTGAAATGCAACCCTGGTATACTAATATTGTATACTTTTTGAAAAATGCTAAATGTCTAGATAACCTAAGTGATAACCAAAGGAGAAGTTTAAGATTACAGGCATAGAAATATGTCTTTTTGCATGGTGATTTGTTTTGGAAAAATAAAGATGGGATATTGTTATTATGTCTTGACAAAGGACAATTTGAGAAGATTTTGAGTGAAATACATGTTGGAATGTGTGGAGGGCATTATTCTGCAATATCAACAGCTCATAAAATTTTGAGAGTTGGATATTATTTGCCTTGTTTGTTCCAAGATGCTTATACTTTTGTCAGAAAATGTGAACCATGTCAAAGATTCTCAAGAAAAATGAAGTTTTCAGGATCTCTATTACTGAATCCTATAGTAGCAGAAGCCCCCTTTGCTATGTGGGGAATGGATTTCATCGGAGAATTTGCTGAGAAATCAAGTGGAGGCCATAGTTGGATTCTGTTGGTGACCGATTATTTTACAAAATGGGTAGAGGCAGTTCCAACCAAAAGAGAAACAAGCATAGTGGTCATTGATTTTCTAATGGATAATGTGATTACAAGATTTGGTGTCCCCATCAAGTTGGTAATGAATAATGCCATGCGTTTCAGGTCTGAAGAATTTACTAATTTTTTCTCTAGTATAGGAATTGTTATGTCTTACTCATCCCCATACCATCCACAAGCCAATGGTCAAGCAGAATCCAACAATAAGAATCTCTTGCAAATTTTGAAAAAGACCCTGGAAGGTAATAAAAGATCCTAGCATATAAAGTTAAAACTCACCCTTTGGGAAGACAGAATCACTGTGAAAAGGCTACAAGAAAACCTCCCTTTGAGTTTCTATATGGTGTTCAATCAAGGATGTATGTTAATAATTTTCTTCCAATCTATAAATTTATCCAAGATGAAAAGATTGAAGTCTCTGAACCTATGAAAGAAAAAATGGTTCAACTGGTAGAATTGGCTGAAATAAGGAGAGAAAGCTAGAGGGAAAATGTCAAATTGTAGCAAAAAATGAAGTATCTTTTTGACAAAAGGGCACATGAAAGAAAGTTCCAGCCTAGTGATTTTGTATTGCAATGGAATACCAGGGTTGAAGACAAAGGCAAGCATAAAAATTTTGAGTCATTATGGTTGGGGCCTTTTGTCATCTCCTATATTTTTGGAAAGGATTCATATTTCCTTAGGAATATGGATGATGAAGAACAGGAATTTCCAGTGCATGGACAGCTCTCAAAAAATTTCTTCAATTAGATCTTCTATTCCATGCATAGTAGTGTCGTATCATATGTTTAGGTGTGTTTGTCTCTGTTGTGTGTTTGTTTTTAGTAATAGATTAGTTTGGTTTTGGTCTACCTCCCCATATATCTATATTCTTGCTATAATATGGCATTTAAGCATCCTCAGAGAGAGCCACTATTGGTAATATTTTGTGTTTTGAGGCCTTACACTAAAAATTTTGTTCTTAAATGGTTGTTTTTTTCTAAAATGTCAAATCTTGTCTAGAAAGATGTTAATATTCCCTGTAAAATGTTGCACACTGGTCCTAAAATGATGAAAACCCTAAGTCTAGGGTCATGTTTGGTTTGAATTTGAAGGAATACCCTAAAACATTCTTGGCGGGTTCTATTTTTGTGTTACTTTATTCAATCACTTAAGTGATTGAATTAACCATGTGTTTAAGGTAAATGGGGTCACTCTTATATCTCTACTAAGTATTAGACGTTAATATTTCCTAAAGTTTGGAAAATCGCGAGCCTATTTTTCCTTTTGTCATATGTCATGCAAGTCTTGTTTAATCTAACAGTTTTCACTTTCCCTCATGATGAAGATGATTGAATTTTAATTATCAAGGAAATGCGCCATGAAGCCACGTGTCCCTGGCCAATTCAGTCGCAAATTGAAATGCAAATTGTTACTCACCGTAGATCAAAGTTGATCTGAGGGCCTGCGCTTTACTTAATAATAAAAGATGAATGAAGGATAACATTAAGGGATCACACCATTGCGATGCATGTCAAAGGTGGGCCAGAGTGTCATCATAAATATAAAGCTAAACATAGGACAAGTTAGACCTAATCTAATGGCTGGCACAAAGCCTAATGATGAAGATGTTGTTGTGTTACTCATCGAGGGATCATGTTGTAATGAAATGTGTCCTTAGTGAGCCTAGACATTAATGAGCATATGAAGTTAAATTGAAAGCATGTCAAATTTGATCCAACAGTTGGCGCAAAGGCTTATGGTCAAGATGCACACACAATAGTCATCAAGGGATTGTGCCATGCTGCCATGTGGAGTCTAGTGGGTCTAGTGGATGATTAAAGTTCTGAGTAAATACATGGAATCTTCAAGAAGATCTAATGTTTGGTGCAAAGCCTCCAATGAAAGAAGTGATGAGTTTAATAATCAAGGCATCGTCACAACTCGCCACATGTTCTAGGAGATCAAAGATGCAGGCCATAGAAAGGCTAAATAAAGACCAGTTAAGTTGATAAAGATCTAATGGTTGGCACAAAGCCTTAGGTCAAAGGTGGTGTTGTTTTAATCAATGAGGCTTTGTGCCATGCTGCCACATGTCCCTACATGATCAAGGCCGCAGATTATAAAAGTGATTAAATTCACTGTAGATTTAGAAGATCCAACGATTGGTGCTAAGCCTTTAGCATAAAGTGTCTGATCTTTACTCATCAAGGGATCGTGTTGTGATGATGCATGTTTAAGTTGATGGGGCCCTCATAGTAATGCAAAGTTAAGTAAAGATCAAACAGGTTAAGAAGGATCAAATGACTGGCACAAAGCCTTAGATCAAAACTGATCAAAATTTAACTATTAAGGGAATATGACATGCTTCCATGTGTTCGGGGAGATGAATGTTGAGGAGGATTTTCTATAGATCGTTTGATATGGGGAAAAGCTGGTACAATCGACGGTTCTATTTTAAAAATACATAAATAGAAAGTCTTGATAGTTGGATGCCAAGCATTGAACTCGGAGGAGTAATGGCTAACGTGTGCCTTCTTCCCAGTTAAAATTTAATGTTTAAGATGATGGGATTTCTATCTTTTCAACCACTCAAGACATTTTTCATAATTGATAGTAGTTGCAAAGCGGAGTGAAGTTGCAGTGATCACGACTAGATTTTTAAGCTTCTTACAGAACGGGTAATTTTATGGTACTGATACTTCTGGGTCATAAGGAATTTTAAAGGGATTAGTAGGGTGTGTAGAAAGAGAAAAGTTTTAATATTCATTATTAGACTGATAAACCTTAAATTCATGATGCCACCCAGAAGAGAATTCTCCAGGAAGGTTAATTATAAGGATAGGAATGTCTGTGATGATTTTCCGCAAGAAGTAACAATGTCAACTAATGATACCTCTAAGACAAAGGAACTAGTCCCCAAAGATCCACGCTTGAAAATTAATGAAGGGTTATATGATTTGGGTCAGTCTGATAGGGATGCCAAAATAGGCATGACTGGCTTGGCTTTGTTTAAGGTGGTTTTTGGTTAGAGGAATGCTAAGCCCCCACACAATAATGTGTGGAAGTTTAACGTAGGCAAGTTGGTAGTGCCTGGAATTTTTATGGTTATGGACATGCTTACACATATATCAAGAAATTATGACAGCATGTCTAGAGTGGTCAGGGACAAAAATGGACAAGTCCTGATAAAAGTAACTGCACAAGAAATTAGGGAGGTGTTCAATTTGAATGATCCAAGCACTTCTATGGATAAGATTGATTTTAATCAATTAAAGGAAGTTTACCAAGCCCAAAGGAAATAATTTAGAGAAGGGCCCATCAAACAATATTTTTGCACAATTGGGGATTTAGTTCTGGTAGGGCCTAACACTAGAGAACCATTCAAAGTTGATTATTTCACTTTGAAGGCCAAATCAGTCTATAGGGCTGTCTGTCAAATCTGTGGAGATGATGAGAAATTTGAAATACCTATCCATTATATGCTAATGATGGTCGAGATTTTGAATCCCCATCTAGCAATAATTTTTTATTTCTTCCCATACATTGTAGACCTAATTCACGAAGGGTTGATAGGTGTCCAGAACAAAAAGGTTACTAGATCGTTTGCATGGTACTCCTTGTTGATGGATGTGTTTTTGTATAAAGGGGCTGATTATTTTGAGAAAGAGATGGAATTGAAAAGATTCAAGGATGATGAAATCATGCCTATACAATTATGGAATGCAGATATGACTTGGGACAATAAGGAGGCCAGCTACATCAATTTTGACAGGTATTTTTCTACCAGACTTAGGTCATTGTTGTTGAAAGATGATCCTAGGATTCTTGTAGCATTATTGAAATTCTTGAGGCCAAAGAAATATGACCAAGAGCTCAATATAGTACATAACTGGGGTGATGTTATCCCTTATCCAATGTCAACTATATTCAGGGTCTATGGATTCAGGGGAGTGCCAAACATAATGCCCTATAGAGTGCCCCTTAAGATAGGATTGGTAGAGGTCCTAAGAGAGATTGGGAGTTTGCATGAAGATGCCCTAACTAGAAGAGGAAAAGGAACAATTTTTCCTATAATCATTGTTTCTCACCAGTTCATCATCACCAAGGGAGGATGGAAGCACTTGCAGGATTTTTTGAAACCTTACAATCTGACCACATCAGTATCTAGATGTGCTGACCTAGAGGCATTCATCAAGGACATGTTCAGTGAAAAGACAAAGTGTGTGGTGTTGAATCATCAATTCAACTTTCCAGAAGACATAGTTAGGAATGAATTGGACTTAATAAACCAAAAGATAAAGAAACAAAAATGGTTGGCATACAAGAAAAGCCTTGGTTTTATTCACCATTTTGATAAATCATATGATCCTTTAAAGGAATTCCAACCTTGGTCCAAGAAGATAGATTCCCTAATGGATATGTTTGAAGAAATTATGTAGGATTTGAACCAAAAAAGAGATATTGCAAATAGAGCCAGAGAAGGCCAAATAAATTTTGGGTAAGGCATTCCCCGCTACGAACATCCCACAAGGAGAGTATGTAGTATACAAATAGAGGAGATATAGCACAATTTTTCCAACGGGTGGGAACACCAGTGATCCTAAAGGAAAGAGGCCACTAGATCCTAGTGCTCAAGTTCTCCCATCCCCCAAGAGGCAAAGGATAGAAGAGGGACATCAACAACAACATGAATAGATCTATTCTCCCTCCCAATCCCCAATACACATGGATAAACAAGCTGTACCTTAGCAACTAGTGCAAATGTGAAACACTGGACAAATCTATGTCATAGCTGAGGAATTATAGGAAGGGGTACCCAAAGAGCCAAAACATGCTCAATTGGATCTGACAGTGGCATAATTTTCTAGCAAAGAGCTAGATCGATTGACATAGCAGGCAAGTGATAAATTTCGGTCTGATGACATTTTTTTAAAGAAAGAGCATTTTTACAATTCTTGTGGAGAATTCATATTGATGAATTCAAGAATAAATGCCAAAAAAAGAAATAAGAACAACCTTCCAGAGGCAAGGAGGAAATTCAAAATGAAATCAAGCAAGAAATGATCTCCAGGTTTGAGAAAATAAGTCCTGAGGAAGGAAGAGCATTAGTGAAGAAGGAAGGAGTATTAATACTCCCTGAATGGGACATAGCTAATGCTATTGTTTTTTATGCTGCCAGGAAGGAGTCAAAGATTGTTCATGTCACTAAAGTATAAGTGCAACAAGCTTCAAAGGGTGTAAAGTTTAGTGAGGATCATGCAACCCTGGTTATGTGGAAACTGAGGAAAAGAGGCCCCAAAATAACAGGCGAAGACACTAAGGATGAACATTCAAGTAGCCTTTTGGTACAAAGGCTTTCAAAAATAGGGGTTGTTGAGGCAGTATTTATAACTTTGGAATCTTCTTAGTTTAGTGTAAGTGTAGCCCAAAAATTAGAGAATAAACTCAAGAGCTTGAGTGGAAAATTTGAAAGAGTTCTGGGTGCATACAATGAGGAGAAAATAAAATCTTTTGAGAAAGATAAGAAGATTTCTAAATTGGAAGGTAAGAAATCATAACATTTTTTCCCCCAGATGATGATTTCTCAAGATCCCTACCAACCTCCATCATTCAGCCCATATGTCACTTATCCTCCTTTTCCTATGCCATCAACCCCTATTACTTTAGCAGATGTGGAGATGGAAAGAGATAGATTATTTGCTGAAAGGAAAAGGTTAGAAGAAACCAATAAAAAAGATCTTGAAGAATCTTCAACATTCAAAGAAGCAGAAGAATGGGTTAAACAGAGGCACTTTGACACAATATACTCCATCCTCTTGAGATGTGCGAAAGAGGTGAATCTTGCCGATCTTTATTTGTTGGGTAAAAGGATTTTTAACATTATAAATGAATATGATGCAGACAAAGATCAATGGGTTTTTGTCATGGACACATGGAAAGGAAAAGGGGCTGAGGTGAAATCATTTTATTCCATGTCCAAAGAAGAGAATAATATTGATATTTTTTTTACTAGAACTCACAAATATTTGAATTTAATGGCGAACATAGATATCAAAAGTAATATCCTCATCAGAAAGGTAGAAACCTTAAGGAGAGGATTTTCAGAGGATAGGTATGAAATGTACCCTAAAATGTTCAAAAATGATGGTGATATAAAGAATGAAGTGCTATGGTTAAGACAAATAAAAGAAACAATAAATGCCCGGACGCATAGCATCATTACCTTGGAGGGCACAGTTTTGTTTGTTCAAACTATAAACATTATTAATAAAGCCAGGGAATTTTTTGAGTTCTAGAAGGGAGAGGTTAAGAAGGCAAGTGCTATCTAGGGTGAGATCATTAGAAATAAAGATGAAGTCCTTACATTTAAATGGCCAAGTGATGAGGTGTAAACTTCTTGGAAGGACAAGTACATGATATTTGATTTAGGGAAAGGTGATGATATGCAAGTGGGTGATGAAGTTTAATAGAGTGGTTGATACAATTGAAAGTGGAGGTCCTACTTCACCAGCATCAAAGAAAATGGATTCAAGATGGCTGTCCCCAAGAAAGTACAATGCAAATTCAATCACCATGCGGTTGAAGGACAAATAATTTGTTGGAATATCTTGTAACAAAAGTGGTTATTCTATCCACTTGTTATTTTGTCCTATTTTATTCTTAAGTTTTGTCTTTTAGATTAGTAATCTAAAGCTTGTTGCATCCTTGATCTTTAAGAATTCCAAGATGACTAATGTTGTCTATAAATAGCAAGTTCTTGAGTTTTGTCTTTTATCTTAGTCATCTGAAGCTTGTTGCGTCTTTGATCTTTAAGGATTCCAAGATGACTAATTTTGTCTATAGATAGCAAGTTGTAATATATTGTAAAGGATGGTAAAATAAAACCTGCAAGGTAGACTTTTGAATTGTGTCTAAGTTTTAAGCTTTCAGTCAATTTGAATGTATTGGAATCAAGATCATTAATAAAAATACAATGGAATTTCTAGTCTCATATCATTGATGTCTTTTTGCATTTACATTCTGCTCTTGTATGTTTAACTTGTGAGGCATTTTTGTATAGTCAGAAAATGGAAGCACTTCCATAGGAGAATAGTTTAGCCTTCTGAGTGAGTGGTTTGGGGTCATGCCAAGTTCCTTTGAATGGGTTCCTGATCTTGACATGGCTTCCCCCCCTGACCTGCCTTTCTAACCTCCATTTTATGATCTGAATTCTGCATTCTGGGATACAGACTTGTGTTTCTAGTATCCAGGGACAGGGTCAACCTCCTAGGATAGGGTCAACCTTGACCCTATCCTAGGACAAGGCCAACCTCGACCCTATCCCAGGGTCCAAATCCTGGGAACTTTTGGTTTTCGGGATGTCCGTCTTCACAAAAAAGTTTTCTCCCGCTTCTGGGTTGGTTGTTTTGGGTTCTGAATTGGTTGATTCCTAAATTATATTTAATATAGGTCCTCTCCTAGGGGTAAAGGCTTAAATTATGATTTAATGATCTTATGTATGCCTCCTTAGAAGATTGTGCCCTAATTTCATATAAAAGGGAGCCTTCTCCTCTCATTTTCTCTAAGCATGAATAACCATCATCAAGCATCATTAGGCAATTGAGAAAGATTTTCAAAGTGAAATTCAAGAAAGCTAAGGAGAAATATTTCAAGCAACAATCCATCCATTCAACCATCCATTTTTATGAAAGAGATCCATTGCTGGCCATTGAAGGATTCAAGCCAAAAAGTGCCCTTTTGGTGATCTCTCCATCCATCTTCTTCTAAAGCCCTTGTCAAGTTCAAGAATCCATTCAAGACTTGGTGTTGGAGATCTAAAAGCAAGAGATTGAAGACATCCTTCCATTCTACATTCCATGTTTTAAAGCATACTTGTGGATCCACGGATTCAAATCCACCACAAGGACATAACAAGCAAGGTGAATTTATGTGTTTACTTTGTTTATCTCTGCAATTTCAATTATATTATAAGGTTAATTCCAAAACTAGGGTTTGACAAAGGCAAACCCCTTTCCCCCAACAAAAAAACATTTTTCTTTTAGGTACATGTTCGGGACTGTAAATCTGAGGCCAGATCTAGATACCCTTTTTGGATTTCTTTCAGACTGTGTGAACAGGGACACTTTCAGAGTTGAGAAGATTGAGTTGGAAAAAGTGGTATAGGGTTGACCTTTTTCATAAGAAGACATCAGAACAAAAAAATATGTCTGGGTTTTTTCCGTCTCTCTATTCTGGTTCGGTATCAACTATCAACATCTCCAAAAATAGTCTACAGATCTCAGAAAACAACAGTCTTTGATCTGCCACTTTGGAAGGTTGCTACTTTCTCCTATTCTTTTAAATTACTATCATTAATCATATTAATCAATAAATTCATAGAATTTAAGATCCCCTTTCTTGGTCTCTTTCCAAATATTGGATTCATTTGTGTATTAACCCTTTGGGGTTGATCAAAATTGGATATCCTATTTGTGTATTTGAGGGTGAAAGAAAGGAACATCTTACCTTCCCTTAATCACAATCACAATTGCAATATACAATCAACACAAATAACAATTAAAAATTCAAACCCTCTTAAACCACAATTCTCTCCTTTACACTTTGGTAACATATCATCATCCATCAACTAATTTTTTTATGTTACATTTTGGTGAACCCGCGATAGACAACTCTTTCTTTTTGGTGTTAGATTTGCATTGTGTATGTTAGATCTTGCATGTTATTTCAAATTACATTTCAATTACATAGATCTAAAATTTGTATTAGTTCATTTGCATTGTATTGGTGTATGAGCTTTACTACATCTAGTCCTACTTATAGTATTCCAATTAGAAGAAGCTGTAGACTTATGGGTTCCTTTGATCCCAAGTCTTCCACTCCTTTCCTTAGGATCCCGGATGACAACTTGATAACTCATGATTCCAATCCTTCTATGGAGCATAACTCTTCTCACTCATCTCATGATGAGGATGATGCTTTAAGAKTTCCTCCTGARCAAGTGCAAAACCTTTCAACCGAACTTGATAAAATGGGTAATTGGCTTATCCAAGAAAACCATAATCAATATTCCATCCAAGCTATAGAGGCTCTTAAAAAATTTCTCCATGATAATGATCAAGGTATTAATTTATTGTGTAGTATTACTCACCTTGTGAATTTTAATGTTAAACCTTTAGCTCAAGAGGCTCAAGATTTAGGATTCACACCTATTGTCAATAGTGTAGGACCTTCTTCTGTTTCTTTACCTAGTATCCCTACTTATAATCCTACTTTAATAACAACTTCTATTCCAAGTGCACCTATTCTTGTGAGTGCTCCATCGGTATCTTTACCTACCTCACAGCCTTCATATCATAGTGTGCCCTTTACTTATACTAATCCTCTTCCAACTGTGGTTCCTGTTATCATTTTTTTTTACCAAGATTAGCCAGGTGGATTTCTTATATTTTGAATGGATTAGGTTTTCCTAGTTCCTTGTCCTATCCTCTATTCAGTCTGGCCATCCACTATCATGTTTTCAGGTTTTCAAGTCTACACTTAGCCAAATTTGCAAAATCCCTAAAACCTTAAAAAACTGTAAGTCTTGGCAGCTCTTTCCCGGGCTTTATCATTCAAATTCTATGTTTTCCGCGCAAAAAATGGTCAAAACCCTTTTCAAATCATTCTTTTTGTCTAATCGTGCAATCGTGATCTATTTAAATCAAAGTCTTTAAGTTGCGCGACGAGTCGAAAATGGAGGTCATCACGCAATCGCGAGCTGTTTATGAGTAATTCATGAAGATCAGCTAGCGAGCGTGCGACGAGCAAAGAGCATAAGGCTATCGCGCAGTCGCCGGTTAGTAAAGAAAAAAGAAGATCTTCTCACGAGCATGCGACGAGAAAAAAGCAAGGCTCATCGCTCACTCGCTGAGCAATGAAGATAAAGGGATATCTACCTGCGAGTCGGTGACGGGCTAGAATATTATCATCATGCAGTCGCGATCAGTTTCTATCTATTCTTGATCTGTCCGCGAGTGAGCGGGTTCAGTGTTTCAATGATAATCGCGCAGTCGCGATGCCTTTTGTAGGTCAGGTTCCTAGCTCGTGAGTAGGCAACGAGCTAAACAAGGGATGCGTCACACAGTCGCACAGACAATTTTCAAAGTTGATATGGGTCTGCGACCGAGCGACCAAAGGAACTGATCAACTCATCGCTCACTCGCTGATGTTTTGGGGTGATTGGAGATGAGCTCGTGAGTATGCGACGAGCCAAGGAAAGAAAGTGTCTCTCAGTCACCAGTCAGAAGAGGAAAGGGGGAAATTGGCTTGCGAGTGTGTGACGAGTTAGAGGAGAAAGGATGTCGCGCAGTCGCCAGTCAAAGTAGATGAAAGAAAAAGGGCTTGCGAGTTGGAAATCGAGTAGAAAGGGGATGTCGTCGCCCACTCGCACATAGGTTGGAAGCTGAGGTTAAAGGCTGAGCGAGTGTGCGATCAGACAGAATATACACCAAATAAATGGACGCCGCTCAATCGCTCAATATCCAACAGTTAGATTAAACAGCCAGCGACGGTGCAATGATGGAATAGCTGAAGGTTTTTAGAGCCCAGGTTGTTAAGTTTGTAGAACAGAGGTATTTTTCTTAGTTTGCAGTGTTTCCCAAGTTCATCAGAGTATTCTAAATTGCAGGAAATTATGCACAGAATAGTCTGCTGATATTTGAAATAGATTTGTTTCAATATCGGTAAAAAAGAAAAAGAGATTCAGAGTGCGACGGGTCAAGGAACAGAAGGCATCGCTCACTCGCAGAAGCTAAAAAATAAGATAGTCAAGAGTAAGAAATGTGTTTTTTGTAGTGAATGAAGAGAAACAGAAAGATATTAGATATTTTCTCAGACGTTGGAAGGATCAGATTTTTTGAAAAGGTCAGAGGATGCATTTTTGGGGTCTGCAGAAAAGTTATTACAATTCAGAGACTTTTGTGACTCTTCTAGAGAGATAAGAATGCCTTTATAGGTGGCCATTATGACCAAGTTGATAAGGCATGAATTTTTCAGCCTCTTTCACACCTTTTCCACTTGTTTAGAAGTCCCAAAATAGGCCTTTTCCTTTGCATTTGACCCCTGATATTTTGGCCCTCATAAATGATATGGTTGGGTGAAGTTGTATAAGTATGAGTTAAAGACTCATTTGTAGCTAGTTCTGATTTATGTAGGGAGGCATGCTTTGTGACATTTTCTCTGTCCTTGGTGTATTTTTGTGCATAAGTCTACAACTCATTGTGAGAAATAATATACAGAGCTTGAAGTTCTTGGAATCAATTTATTGAATTGTGTCAGTCTTGTCTCTTTTCTGCTTGTTTGTATGCGTTATAGATGGTTGATGGGTTAATTGTGAATGATTTTATTTCCTTTTAATCATGTCCCTTTGTAGCATCTACTCGCAAAAGAGTATGTTTTCTTGCAGGTTGTAACTAGTGTCTCAGTTTGAGCTGTTAACTGTGAAGTCTTTTCCTCTTAACAGGTTTAATCATGACCTCGTTATGAAATATTAATGCATGCCTATACAAGAGATTTGTGTTTTACCTCCAATTCAAGTTAGTTGACCCAAGGCTTGATCCTGTGTGTGTTATGTTTTCATGTCAAAATTTGGTGGATCACCTTAGTTTAGATTTCATTTCAGTTATTTACGTTTCATGCAATCCTTCTATCCCTTTTCTCCATCAGTTTTCAGTCTTTCAAGAAGCAAATAGGTGATCACCATATAGGAAGCCGACCTAGAATCCAGAGATTCATTCTAGCCATAGGTTACCCACAACCTTGGAATGTTTCCATGTTTCTCCAAAAGGTTAAGTTCCTGCAAACTTAACAGGGTGCAATTTTGGTAGATAACAGTTTTGGCACGCCCGGTGGGACCAAGAGCTGATTTTCAGTTCTTTTCAAGCTTTTTGTAACTACTATTGGTGTGGACAGTAGTATTCTCTACCTTTGTAGGCAATTTCTAAGCACACCTGGCGACTCTGGAGCATATTTTTCACTGGTTTCAAGAAGACTCAGTTGCTGGCAAAAAAAAATAAGGTCTGGTTTTTCCTTGTTTTTATGAGAAAATGGCCTATCATTCTCCATTCCATGAGGTTTCTGCATTTTTACCATCCGGTCAGCCCTATTAGCCATATCAAAATGACTATACTGCTGGTTTTACTCAGAATAACCTTATAGCAGTAAGTAGCCAACAAATCCCATATGCATACCACCCACCCACCTCTGCTCCAATTGTTTGGCAGCATGCCTATCAACAGTCACAAGATAGTTATCATTATGATTTGCATAATCAATCCCAGCCTGTTGTAAACATAAGTCTAGGTGATTTTTTGGCAGACTTTCAATCACAAATGAGGGCCTTGGATCAGGAACAGGAGTACTACATGCAGCAGGAGGAGCTTGCTTATCAAGCTCATATGCATCAGCAGGAGGTGGAAGTTCAAAGGCAAAATACTGAGGATTTACTTTCTAAGGAAGTGGCAGTCAAAGAGGAGCAGATGAGGTTGTTGTGTGTATGACTACAAGAGCTAGAGGCTCAGACAATTTCATGTGTTCCAGTTCAGCCTGCTTATGAAGGAGTTACTATGCCTATAATTCCAAGTTTTAGGATAGAAGCTTCTTCTCAATCCCCAGCTCAACTTTCAAAGCCAAAGATTCCAAGTTTCAGGGGTCATAGTCCTGCAAATTCCATAGAAAATCCCCTACAAGAGCCTTTGAGTGAGCATAAACAGCCAAGTCACCTCATTAGTTGCCCTGTTCAGTCATGTCAAGAACTTGTTAATGATCAAAATATCCCGCAGATATTGTAGCCTTCATGGACCAGGTATCCTGGTTATGAAATACCGAACCTTGTAAAGGATACCCCATGTGAGCTAGTTCAAAGTCAAGAGGCTGAGAAGGAGGACACTACTGCTCATTCAGTACCAGACAATAGAGAAATTGCTATGGAAGAACATCACCAGTTGAGGCAGCAAGTTTTTGAGCAATTTAAAGTTGCTGAACAAGAAGTATCAGATTTGTTTGCTGAGCTGCCTATGTTTACTGACCAGGGTAATGAGCACACTTTATTGGCTGTAGAGAAGGAGACTCATCATCAAGAGGGAACTATCATGTTTTTCTTTGATGAGTTACCCCTATTTGTGGAACAAGATGAGAGTACTGATATTTGCAACATATCCATCCACACTTTGCAGCAGAAGGACATCAGTGATGGGGCTACACTTGACAAAGTATCCACTCAAGATATGGAGGGTGATGAGATCTTAGCAGAGGAGTGTTTTGATAGTATTATCAAAGATTTTTGTGAAAATCTTATTGTTGAATTTTCAGAGTGTGAGCCTATTGAAGAGAGCCCTGTTTTGGAAATCACTCTTAAGGATCTTGTGCCTAAGCTGAGGTTTGAACCATGTGCTAAGAATCTTTCACTGGTTGATAGCTTGGATAATCTATTGGAGGTCCTGACAGAAGATGATAGTCCTCTAACTGAGAAGGAGGAATTGGCATGGCAAGAAATTATGCAAGGAAGTCAGTATGAACAGCAACAAGGAGCTAGTAGAGTAAACCCTAAGTTTGTCATCTCTAGAGGCTGCCCCATCAGGCATTTGGAAAGAATGGAGGCCAATAATAAAGGAGTAGCTGTCCAAGCAGCTAAACATGATTCTCCATTAAAAGATGAAGCAGAGGACACATTTGCAACTGAGTCAGAGCACTTTCAACTCATTCCTCTAGTCCTGGGTAACTGGGCATTTGATCAATTAGATGAGGTAAGTGCATTTTCCTATATCTTTCAAGACATGGTGTATCAACTTTTGGGTCATCTGCCTATGTTTCATGTATTCTTTGCTGCTGTTGAGTATGTTATCCTATGCAAATTGAGGAGAAAAGGCATTTACTTCTCAGAGCCTGTGAACGGTTTTGTCTAAATACTTCTCATGGCTGGTTAGACTAGGGTAGGTTAGGTAGTTTTGTTTTCCCTAAGTGCTGTTTATGCACAGTTTTCCTAGGTTTTCCTAGTGTTTCCTTGCTTTCAATAAAGGTTTCCAAGTTTTCAGAAGAGCTGTAAAAAGAAAAAGCAATCACTCAAGCCAGGAGAGAATTTTGAAGATTTGTTAAGACCCTATGCCCAATGGACTGGATAAGGCAGCTGGTCTGGTATGCTTAGCAGGCAAGCATCACGCAGATGTCGCCAAAGTTGTTATCATTTTTTTTTACCAAGATCAGCCAGGTGGATTTCTTATATTTTGAATGGATTAGGTTGTCCTAGTTCCTTGTCCTATCCTCTGTTCAGTCTGGCCATCCACTCTCATGTTTTCAGGTTTTCAAGTCTGCACTTAGCCAAATTTGCAAAAGCCCTAAAACCCTAAAAAACTCTAAGTCTTGGCAGCTCTTTCCCGGGCTTTATCATTCAAATTCTGTGTTTTCCATGCAAAAAATGGTCAAAACCCTTTTCAAATCATGCTTTTTGTCTAATCACGCAATCGTGATCTATTTAAATCAAAGTCTTTAAGTTGCGTGACGAGTCAAAAATGGAGGTCATTGCACAATCGTGAGCTGTTTATGAGTAAGTCATGAAGATCAACTCATGAGCGTGCGATGAGAAAAGAGCATAAGGCTATCGTGCAGTCGCTGGTTAGTAAAGAAAAAAGAAGATCTGCTCGCGAGCGTGCGATGATAAAAAAGCAAGGCTCATCGCTCACTCGCCGAGCAATGAAGATAAAGGGATATCTACCTGCGGGTTGGCGACGGGCTAGAATATTATCATCGCGCAGTCGCGATCAGTTTCTGTCTATTCTTGATCTATCCATGAGTGAGCGGGTTTGGTGTTTCAATGATAATCGCGCAGTCATGATGCCTTTTGCAGGTTAGGTTCCTAGCTCGCAAGTAGGCGACGAGCTAAACAAGGGATGCGTCGCACAGTCGCACAGACAGTTTTCAAAGTTGATATGGGTCTGTGACCGAGCGACCAAAGGAACTGATCAACTCATCGCTCACCCGCTGATGTTTTGGGGTGATCGGAGATGAGCTCACGAGTATGCGACAAGCCAAGGAAAGAAAGTGTCGCTCAGTCGCCGGTCAGAAGAGGAAAGGGGGAAATCAGCTTGCAAGTGTGTGATGAGTTAGAGGAGAAAGGATGTCACGCAGTCGCCAGTCAAAGTAGATGAAAGAAAAAGGGCTTGCGAGTTGGCGATCGAGTAGAAAGTGGATGCTGTCACCCACTCACGCACAGGTTGGAAGCTAAGGTTAAAGGCTGAGCAAGTGTGCAATTAGACAGAATATACACCAAAGAAATGGATGTCGCTGAGTCGCTCAATATCCAACAGTCAGATTAAACAGCCAGCGACGGTGCGATGATGGAATAGCTGAAGGTTTTTAGAGCCCAGGTTGTTAAGTTTGCAGAACAGAGGTATTTTTCTCAGTTTGCAGTGTTTCCCAATTTCATCAGAGTATTCTAAATTGCAGGAAATTATGCACAGAACAGTCTGCTGATATCTGAAATAGATTTGTTTCAATATCGGTAAAAAAGAAAAAGAGATTCAGAGTGTGACAGGTCAAGGAACAGAAGGCATCACTCACTCGCAGAAGCTGAAAAATAAGATAGTCAAGAGTAAGAAATGTGATTTTTGCAGTGAATGAAGAGAAACAGAAAGATATTAGATATTTTCTCAGATGCTGGAAGGATCAGATTTTTTGAAAAGGTCAGAGGATGCATTTTTGGGGTCTGCAAAAAAGTTATTACAATTTAGAGACTTTTGTGACTCTTCTAGAGAGATAAGAATGCCTTTATAGGTGGCTATTATGACCAGGTTGATAAGGCATGACTTTTGTAGCCTCTTTCACACCTTTAACACTTGTTTAGAAGTCCCAAAATAGGCCTTTTCCTTTGCATCTGACCCCTGATATTTTGGCCCTCATAAATGATATGGTTGGGTGAAGTTGTATAAGTATGAGTTAAAGATTCATTTGTAGCTAGTTCTAATTTATGTAGGGAGGCATGCTTTGTGACATTTTCTCTGTCCTTGGTGTATTTTTATGCATAAGTCTGCAACTCATTATGAGAAATAATATACAGAGCTTGAAGTTCTTGGAATCAATTTATTGAATTGTTTCAGCCTTGTCTCTTTTCTTCTTGTTTGTATGCGTTATAGATGGTTGATGGGTTAATTGTGAATGATTTTATTTCCTTTTAATCATGTCCCTTTGTAGCATCTACTCGCAGAAGAGTATGTTTGCTTGTAGGTTGTAACTAGTGTCTCAGTTTGAGCTGTTAACTGTGAAATCTTTTCCTCTTAACAGGTTTAATCATGACCTCGTAATGAAATATTAATGCATGCCTATACAAGAGATTTGTGTTTTACCTCCAATTCAAGTTAGTTGACCCAAGGCTTGATCCTGTGTGTGTTATGTTTTCATGTAAAAATTTGGTGGATCACCTTAGTTTAGATTTCATTTCAGTTATTTACGTTTCATGCAATCCTTCTATCCCTTTTCTCCATCAGTTTTCAATCATTCAAGAAGCAAACAGGTGATCACCATATAGGAAGCCGGCCTAGAATCCGGAGATTCATTCCAGCCATAGGTTACCCACAACCTTGGAATGTTTCCATGTTTCTCCAAAAGGTTAAGTTCCTGCGAA
>MU223637.1:211679-225966 GCA_018584345.1 Thuja plicata | reverse complement strand
GGACTCGAGTCCCTTGGGGGCTTGAGGGTTTCTTTATCCCTTTTGATTTTAATAAGATTGTCTTTTATGTATGTTCTCC
Organism: Thuja plicata; assembly: GCA_018584345.1. NCBI lineage: Eukaryota > Viridiplantae > Streptophyta > Pinopsida > Cupressales > Cupressaceae > Thuja > Thuja plicata. Next base: position 225,887 of record MU223637.1, on the reverse strand, counting down.
TTTACCAAGAGTTTGTGTTGAACTCATACTCTTGCTAAAGTGGGGGCTTAATGTATATTCAGAAAATGGAAGCACTTCCATAGGAGAATAGTTTAGCCTTCTGAGTGAGTGGTTTGGGGTCATGAAAAGAACCTCTGAATGGGTTCCTGATCTTGACATGGCTTCCCCCCTGACCTACCTTTCTAACCTCCATTTTATGACCTGAATTCTGCATTCTAGGATACAGACCTGTGTTTCTGGGATCCAGGGACAGGGTCGACCTCCTAGGATAGGGTTGACCTTGACCCTATCCTAGGAAATGATCGACCTTGACCCTATCCCAGGGTCCAAATCCTGAGAACTTTTGGTTTTCAGGATGTCGGTCTTCACAAAAAAGTTTTCTCCCGCTTCCGAGTCGGCTGTTTCAGGTTCTGAATTGGTTTATTTCTAAATTATATTTAACATAGGTCCTATCCTAGGGGTAAAGGCTTAAATGATGATTTAATTATCCTATATAGGCCTCCTTAGAAGATTGTGCCCTAATTTCATATAAAAGGGAGCCTTCTCCTCTCATTTTCTCTAAGCATGAATAACGATCATCAAGCATCATTAGGAAATTGAGAAAGATTTTCAAAGTACAATTCAAGAAAGCCAAGGAGAAATATTTCAAGCAAGCATCCATCCATTCAAGGATCCATTTTTATGAAGGAGATCCATTGGTGGCCATTGAAGGATTCAAGCCAAAAAGTGCCCTTTTGGTGATCTCTCCATCCATCTTCTTCTAAAGCCCTTGTCAAGTTTAAGAATCCATTCAAGATTTGGTGTTGGAGATCTACTAGCAAGAGATTGAAGACATCCTTCCATTCTACATTTCATGTTTTAAAGCATACTTGTGGATCCACAGATTCAAATTTTCCACAAGGACATAACAAGCAAGGTGAATTTATGTGTTTACTTTGTTTATCTCTGCAATTTCAATTATATTATAAGGTTAATTCAAAAACTGGGGTTTGACCAAGGCAAACCCCTTTCCCCCAACAAACAAAAATTTTTCTTATAGGTACAGGTTTGGGACTATAAATTTGAGGCCAGATCTGGATACCCTTTTCAGATTTCTTTCAGACTGTATGATCAGGGACACTTTTGGAGTTGAGCAGATCGAGTTGGTAAAAGTGGTACAGGGTCGACCTTTTTCATAAGACAACATCAGAACAAAAAAATATTTTTGGGTTTTGTCTTTCTCTCTGTTCTAGTTCGGTATCAACTGTCAGCGTCTCCAGAAACAGTTTATAGATCTCAGAAAATAGCAATCTTTGATCTACCACTTTGGAAGGTTGGTACTTTCTCCTATTCTTTTCAATTACTATAATTAATCATATTAATCAATCAATTTACAAAATTTATGATCCCCTTTCTTGGTCTCTTTCCAAATATTGGATTTATTTGTGTATTAACCCTTTGGGGTTGATCAAAATTGGATCTCCTATTTGTGTATTTGAGGGTGAAAGAAAGGAGCATCTTATCTTCCCTTAATCACAATCACAATTTCATTATACAATCAACACAAATAACAATTAACAATTCAAACCCTCTTAAACCACAATTCTCTCCTTTACACTTTGGTAACATATCATCATCCATCAATTAATTTTTTTATGTTACAATTTTAAATGTACCAATTATAAAGTAACTGTGTTGTTCTTTGTGAGTTGCTTTCAAGGAGGGTTTAAATCTTGCAAATAGTTCCAGAGGGTTAGGGTTTTATGCAAGAATTAGATACAGGGATTTGAGAGTGAGAGGATAGTCTGTAAGGCATTATATCTAAAGTTTTACTTGTGTTTCAATTAATTATCTCTGGTGAACATATGTTTCATTGTGACTTTATGGCCCAAGATTAGGCACTGGTCAAGTTCTGATAAGTAGCCATTATCATCAAATCAATCAAATATTAATCAAACTTCACTTTGTGTTATCTAAAGTATACATGTTTAGATAATTGTCTTGAATACAATTCATCATAGTGATTCCTTGAAGTGAGAATCAATAGGTTATCCTTCCTAAGCCAAGTGGCCTAAAAAGAAGAGGGATCATGAATCCTTTATCCACTGTTAGATTTGCTGAAAATCAGTAGTCTGTTGAAGGTGCACCCACCTGGGTTTTTGGAGCCCAAAGTGTAGAAGGAATCTTATCCTTGTTAATTATCCTTTTCCCTGTATGAATCTGAATTGGGAAATAAAGAGTCAAGCATTTACTACTATATATTGATTCTACAAGAAAAAGTGCTAACACCAGCCTTCTTGGCTCCTATGATCTTATTATATGGATGATTTTTTTGACATACTTGGAAAGTTTTGGTTCAGCTCTTTGTCCATAATTCTGATCTTAATTTTGACCTTTATTCTAATCTCCATCACTTGGAACATCATTTTGAGGATTTTCTTGATTTTTGGTAATTGCAGCCTGATGCTTGGGTGTAATGTTCTGTAGCTTGGGAGTGATACACTATTGCTCAAGTAGAGTGTCAGGTTCTTCAGTATAAACAAACCTGTTATAGTCTTCTATTTATTTTCTTCTTTCCTTATCATTCTTCTCTACAAATTCATCTACTCTTACATTTTCACTTTCAATGATCTTATTAGAGGACTTGTTAAGACATTTATAAGCCTTGCTCTTGGTGGAATACCCTAGAAAGATACCTTCATCACTTTTGGAGTCAAGCTTTCCATTTATTTCATCTTTCAAAATATAACATTGAATACCAAAGATTCTGAAGTAACTTACATTGGGTGTGTAACCATACCAAATCTCATAGGGTGTATTCTTTGTGTCCTTCAATTATACTTTGTTCAATGTGTAGACAACAGTATTGATAGCTTCCCTCTAGAAATTTTGAGTGATGTTTTTCTCAATCATCAGTGTTCTTGCACAATGAACAATTGATATGTTTCTCCTTTCAACAATTCTATTTTGCTGTGGTGTTCTTGGTGCATAAACTTGTCTTTTAATTCCACATTCATTGCAATAGTTACTGAATTCATCTAAAATAAATTCCCCTCCTATATCTGATCTTAAGCATTTCAATTCCTTACCACTTTTTTTTTCTACCATAGTCTTATACCATTTAAACATTTTGAATTCTTTTGATTTATCTTTTAAGAACATAACTATCATCATTCTAGAATAATCATCTACAAAGAGAATGAAATACATATCACCATAGTAACTCTTTTTCTTCATGGGTCCACATAAATTAGTATGGACTAATTCTAGAATTTCATTACATGTATGGGTTTTACTCTTGAAACTAGACTTTTTCATCTTACCTTTTTGACAATTCTTGCACATGATATGTTCGGGCTTTGACATGCTTGGTAAGCCTCTTAATTTTATTTTGTTGTTTATCTTTATCATGTTGTCAAAATTCACATGGCATAGTCTTTTAAGCCACAACCACATGTCTTCATTTATATCCATTGCAAAAGTGGTGTTAATGTCATCAATATAGAAAAGGTTACCTTTTGTCTATTCACCAGTTCTGATCAACCTTCCTGATTCATTAAAGATCTTTGAATTTTTATTCTCAAATTCTATTCGATGACCTATATTATTTAGGTGTGAAACAATTAAAAAATTATAATTAAGTCCTTTTACCCAATAAGCATTTTCAAATTTGATCAGGCTATTCAGCATTATGGTCCCTTTACCTTCAATTGGACAAGGTGTGTCATTACCCATTCTTACTGATCCACAATTATGGTATTCAAAAGTTTCAAACTTTTGTTTATCACCAGTCATGTGGTGAGTGCAACCACTATCTATAATCTAGACATAATTCTTACTAACCTTAGATATGAGTGCAGTCTCTACATACCTTTCTTCTTCATCATCTGAATCATCCTTCATGCCTACAAATACCATCTCAATGTCTTCATTAGATTTGGTGTCAGTGTCTCTAGCTCTGTTCTCAACCATGTAACAATCTTTCTTCCCTTTGTCCTTGTAGTCTCGGGTATCTCTTCTATCAGATTTTTTGTTTCTTCGATAATCTCTGCTATCACCTCGGTCAAACTTCTTTTCATATGTTCTATCATTACTTCCTTCATCTTTTCTTCTGTTAAGACATCTTGCAACAAAGTGTCCAAACTCTTTACAATTAATACATACAAGTGGTAATTTTCCTTTGTATCTACCTTTTCCTCTCTGCAATCTTCTTTCCATTAGTACTTCAATCTCATCAAGTCCTTGGTCATCACTGCCACTTTTACTATCATTCCTCATAGTGTGTTTATGACTTGACTTACTTATTTTCAAATAAGATTTGAATACAGACTCTATAGATGGTAAGAAATTGTTATCAAAGTTATTCATCTCAAATGAAATCAGTCTACCAATCATACTATTTAGAGTAACATTATTATTTGCAATTGCTCTCATTTCTTGTATAGCAGATACTCTAATAGCATATACAGGCAGCAAGGTTATTAATATTTTACTTACCAGTTTCTCTTTTTCAAGTACACCTCCAACTCCTTGGATGGCATTAAGTACCTCATTGATTCTACAGTTATACTAAGTGATATTTTCTCCTTCTTTCATCCTTAGGTCATCAAACCTCCCTCTTAAGATTTCTGCCTTGGCTCTTAGTACATTAGCATCTCCTCCATGTACCAACTTCAATTTATCCCACATTTTCTTTGCAGAGGTGCAGGTTTTGACATCCTCAAACTCAAAATTGGAGAGTGAGGAAGCAAGCTCTATCATCATGCAATTGTGTTCATGCTTTTATCTCAATTTCTCAAGTGTGTCAGCTCATGTAGGAAACAAATATTCGGTATCTAGGTGTTGAGTAACATCATCACCAATACCTGATAGGTGGAGTCTTATTCCACTTTACCATGATGCAAAGTTGTCTTTATTCAACTTGGGCACATCTCATTTGTTCATCTTGTGATCTTTTATTTGAGTTGTTAAACTCCCTTTCTAAGAACACAAGCTCTGATACCAATTTTTAGAATAACTGAGAGGGGGGGTGAATCAGTTGCCTCAAAAATATTCCAATAAATCAACCCAAAAATTTAGTACCACAATATTAAGCATCTAGTTATATTCATTTTTACAATATCAATGCCTTCAAACAATCTTAACTAATAACTATTTCTCAGAGTTCACTGTTAAACCTTATTCTTACTGTTTACCGATTAGTAGTCTTTCATTTACCGAAAAATAGTAAATTTCTTAGTGTATACCGATCAATCCAGATTTAGTTATGTGTAATGCAAAACACTAAAGTAATGACTCATAAACGCATTGACATGTGGATTTTTAATGTGGAATCCCTGTTAAGGGAAAAACCACTTCAGACCTGTAACCCAAAATTTTCACTCTTCTGAAGTGAGCTCGGTGAAGAGCCAACCCCGTTAAAATTTACAAACACACTATTAGGTGTGACCTTGTTAGAGGATTTAAATAGAATAGTTTGTCACTTGATATCTAAAATCTCAATGCTACCTTCTATGACCAAACCCTAGAATGTAAAATGGTATCTGGCATCTCATGCTATCTTCATGATCAAAATTTTTGATACTCCTTGAGATGTATCTCAATATAGAAAGGATTGCTAAGTCTTGCTCGGTTAAGAGACTTTCTGAATCAATGGTTAAACTGAAACAGTAAATGATCTATTCACACATACAACTATACTTTATAGATTTTCATATCTATTGTAAGCTCATAATACCTTTCTGATCAATGTTTCTTTTCAATATCCTTGCTCCACTTCTTTCTTCTCAGTGATGATGTGCTTCTCTGTTGCTCGGTGTCCGCAAAAATCTTTATCTCTTTCCTTAGCTTGATTGATCAACACTGTATGAATTTGTTCTTCATCAGTTTCTCTCCAGCATACTCTTTTTCTATTCACTCCCATAATTCATAAAGAATTAGAGTCTCTCTTTATAAACATGATATCACCGTTTCTCACTTCTTAATTTTCTTGTTCTTGGCGTGATCCACAATCTTAGCCAATCTTTCTTTAAATATCTACATTAGTTTTATCCCGTAGATTTCTCCATGACAACTAGAGTAAAACAACTTTAAATATTTTACTTATCACTGGCTTTAACTTGTTGATGAAAACAATGTTAACAACCAGTTAACTCTATCTTTAGCTCTTTCCAACTAAGTATTTTTTTCATTTCTGAACTTCAGTTCTTTTCGGTGTTTAACTCTTGTTAGCTTTGGTCAACACTTCAATTCTCCTTAGGCATCTCCTTCGGGATTGTCTGTCCATCAGGGTTGTCTTTCCATCGTGAATCACTATGAAGTTTTTCTCATCGGTAATCCTTGTGATTCTGCTCGTCAGTAATGCTTGTCGGGTTTCTTTCTCGGGCATCACTGTGACTTTACTTTCAGGTTTCTCTGTCCGTTGGGGTGCACTACCCATCGATGTTTGTAGTCACATAGTGAATGCTGATCTTTTATGAATTACTGAAAGCATAATCTTTATCTCTCTGATTCTCTAAAGTCTTTGACACTTTGTATATAACCAATCAAATTATATCAAGTTGACATCAATGACAATACAATCCATTAACTGATTTAATGTCTTGCATTATCTTTCTGCATTTTGGTGATCAACTTAACATCTTTAAACATTCAATCAGTTATATGTCATCATCAAATTCATGTCTCCTTGGGAAGGAACTTCCCCTTCCCTACATAAAGGAATTCTTCAATGTTTTTTTGATTACCTTCCAAACCAGTTATTGTCCTTAATTCTACAAGAGATTTCCTTCCTCTTTTTTATTTTGTTTACCACACAACAGGAATGCTATACCTTCTATATTTTCTACAATTCCAAGATTTCCTTTATTGTTTGTAGCATTATGTAAACTATCTGTAATGGTTTCATCTACTTTGTCTTCTTTTTCCAAGGTTAATTATTGTATTATTTTGTTACTGATTTCCTGATCCATTTTTTTTGTTTCTTTATCTATGCTTAAAGATTATTTGTGTTTCTCACTATTATTTTGTTTTAATAAATAATCATCAACATGATGGTTTTCGATCATTTCTTCAATACCAAATTCTTCCCAATTCAAAGGTATGTTTGTAACAAGATCTTCCAGACCTACTATTCTTTAGTCAAAGTTAAATTCATTTTGTTCTATGGTTTCTTTTAAAATGGTTTCTACTTCAATAGGGATGGGGGGTGTTTAGGATCTAAAGGTTCAACTCCATTACTGTTTTAATTTTGATTCTTGGTTTTACTATCTATATTCTCTTTTTCTTGTTCCAATTGATGCCAATGAATTATTTGATTTCTTATTTCATTATAAACTTGAAGAACTTCTTATTGGAAAGATTGCTACAATGTAGACAATTGTTATTTTGTCATTGATGTCAAACCTTAATTGGTGAGACTATTGTTGTATGTTTGAGTACCTTATCCATTGATTGATGAAGATTTGAAAATAATGGGATAACAAGAAGACCAAGGAAATGGTTGAGTTATGAGTATAAACCAGGGTACTTGATCATTTGGCACTTTGGAAAAGTGATACATTGTTTATCTAACACTGATAGTTCACTGGAAGGTCAATGCTGAGCAAAGCAAATTCGATGCCGAGAAAAGTGAAAGGTGATGCCAAGAAAAGCAAAGATGATGTCGAGAACCAATGAAATGCCGAGGGAGACAGTGATATGTTAGGCATCAATATTTTTTTTATTGATGAGATTTGAGATCTATGGCTGACATAATTGATTTTATTGGGATATGCATTATTAATTAAGATTTGTCCATATTCATTTAATACACGAGAAACCATTATTAGCACATGGATTCAGTGGTTAATTAATGACTGTATTGGAGAAGTAAATTAAATGTAAAGATGGAAAGATCTATTGGATCTGACCTAACCCAAGATCTGCGATCTTGATTAAGTGGAAAAATATTTATTTGACCTAGATGAAGAGGTATAATGTAACCTACTATGGTTATTGTAATGGTATCCAAGTGCAAGGAGAAGTGGAATGCAAAGAGTTGCATGGCTAATTGACTGATTGGCAAGACCTAAGCAAAGAAGGCTGAGTAGAGAAGTAGAGAGAGATTTCTTGACAGATTTCCAAGTAGATCTGAAGTTTGAGATGAGAATGGAGGTCACTCAGTGAATTAGCATTAGAGCTAAAACTAGATCTGGATTTGCAAAGTAAGTTGTATGCATCAGATCACACCTACTGATTACTTTCTAGCCATTGTAAACAGTTCAAATCCTTTAACCAGGTTGACTTATTAGTCATTGTATAAATCCTTTGAATAAGGTGATATTCAGATTGGAATTTTCTAAGTCCTCTAACAAGGCCACTCCTTACAGGGTGATTAAATCCTTTAACCAGGTCACATTTGACAGTGTGTTTTGTAACCTTTAACAGGGTTGGCTCCTCATAGGGCATCAATTCAGAAGAGTGAAATTTTGGTAGCATGTTACTAGTGGTTTTTCCCATATTGGGTTTCCATGTTAAATCATGGTGTCAAAATGTGTGAATGTTATTGTTCTATTTTATTGTTAAGTTTCTGCAAGCTTATTTCATTAGTACAGTAAACTGCACACTTTTATTGTTTATTACTGCCGAGAAGATTTGAGTTGTTGAAGTTGATTTAAAGTTTTATATGGGTACATCTAGACCTGAGGCTAACTAATTCACCCCCCTCTTAGTTATTATGAATTCATATTAACAATTGGTATCGAGCTGTGTTCTCTTGAAAATTTTGAAGGTATTTGGAGATAAAAGATCAAGATGTATAAAAGGGATGGACCGAAGATCAACAAGGAAAAATTTCCTGCATGGCAAAGTTTGATGAAACTTCATCTGGCTAGTATTGGTGATTCTGCTAAATGACATATTGAAACATAATATGTAGCCCCTACTAGAGTTCTGAATGATGCAGAACTAAGAGAGAAGCATGAACATAATCAAGCAATGCTGGAAATTGCATCATCTCTAAACTATCATGAATTTGAGGACATCAAAGATTTTACAAGCGCAAAGCAGATGTGGGATTCCCTTACAACCATGTATAGAGGTGACACAAATGTACTGAGAGCCAAATCTGAAAGCTTGAGAGGTAAGTTTGATGATTTAAAAATGCAAGAAGGAGAAAATATAGTGCAATACTATGATAGGATAAAGGAAGTTGTAAATGTTATTAGAGGAGCTAAGGGATTCATTAATGAAGATACCATCATGAGAAAAGTACTGAGAACACTTCTTCCTATTTATGCTATTAGAGTATCTGCAATTCAAGAACTAAGATGTACTCCTAATAACAATTCAACTCTGGAAAGTCTGGTAGGCAGACTTACTGCATTTGAGATGTCAAATTTTGACAACTATACTCCACAAGCTGTTGAATCTGCATTCAAGTCACATATGGTCATCAAAAAATCGAAGAAAGGAAATAAATGTGTGGACAGTGACAATGACACCTCAGATGATGATCTAGAAGATCTTGAAGCACTTATGGAAAGAAGACTAGCTAGAGGAAAAGGAAAATTCAAAGGTAAACTTCCTATTATTTGTTTTTATTGTAACAAAGTTGATCATATTGCTGCTAGATGCCCTGAAAAGAATGAGAAGGATGAAAGAAGGGATAGAAAGTATAAGGATAGAAAAGATGACCGAGACTACAGAAAGCACAAGGACTACAAAGACAAAGGCAAGAAATCTTTCTATATAGCTTTAGAAGCTTCTGAAAGTGAATCTAACAAATCTGATGAAAATGATATAGAAGTAGTGTATGTTGCAATGAAAGATGATTCTGATGATGATGAGAAAACTGTACTAATTTCTTATATGAGTAAAGTTGATTGTTGGATTATTGACAGTGGTTGTTCACATCACATGACTGGTGATAAGGACAAATTTGAAACATTAGATCAATACAAAGGTGGATATGTTAAATTTGGTAATGATACACCTTGTAGAGTCAAAGGGAAAGGATTAGTTTAATTGACTAACAAGATTAGATGTGATGATGTATACTGGGTTGATGATCTTAAGTATAACTTGTTAAGTGTTTCACAGCTTAACACTTCTGGTTACAGAGTTGAATTCCATCACAAGAAAGCAAAGATCTATGATGCCAACGAAGAACTAGTTGGAGGTGGTGAGCAAACAAAAGGTAACTTGTTCTATCTGGATTTAGCTGAAGAGACATGCTTGCTCGCACAATATAATGATGTTTGTGTAAAGGGTTGAATTGTGTGTTTTGAGTGTAGTTTGATTGTTGATTTCCTTTACTTCATATTTAGTTGAATGGTATTGATTGTATATTGTAATTGTGATTAGGGAGAAGATAAGATGTTCCTCTCTTATTCTCAAATGCACAAATGGAAGATCCAAGTTGATCAACCCAAGGGAAGGGCTAATGCACAAATGAATCAACTATTTGGAAAGGAGAATAACAAAGGAGATACCTTAAATTCTGTTAATTATATGTATAGAAATGATATATGATAGTAATTGAAGAAATAGAAGAAATGCACTAACCTTGAAATATTGCAGATCAAAGAATGCTATTTTCTGAGGTTTGTAAAATATTTTTGGAAAAACTGATAGTTGATACCGAACCGAAATGCAGAGACGAACAAAACCCAGAAATCATTTTCCGTTCCAATGTTGTCTTATGAAAAAAGATTGACCTTGACCCACAAATGTCAACCCTGGCCCAATAATGTTGACCCTGACCTGCATAGATCCGAAAGTGACTCTGTTCGCGGATCCTGAAAGTTTGTCGAAAAGGGTATCCAGATCTGGGATCAAATCTGTTGTTCTATACTTGTACCTGCAAGAAAAAGGAGATTGTTTGTTGTGGGGGAGGGGTTTACCTTAGTTAAACCTTGATTTAGGAATTAACCTTGAAATCAATAAAGTACAGAATGTTAACAAGTAGTAGAATTGAGTCTAACAATGAAGCTATGAAATTCGATAGATATGTAATTGAAATTCAAATGTATGCAAGTAATGTAGGTATGAAAGCATGAAATCAATAGAAACCATAAACCTCGATGATTGTATGTTTGAAATCCACTTTGAAGAGATGATAAAAGAGTCTTGAAGAAGCCCAAAGGATCTTGAAGGAAGATCACACAACCATGATGGCTAGATCTAGGATTTGAATGATGAATCTTGAATGTTTGCACCTAATCCCTTCAAAGGCTTGAAAGCTTGAATCCTTGATCTTCAATGGAAAATTTGAATGCTTGAGAGGAAGACTTGAACACCTTGAGAACTTGGAAATGGATGCTTGAAACTTCTCTTGATCACTTAGTTGATAATTCGTAATGCTTAGAGAAAATGAGAGATAAATGCTCGCTTTTATATGAAATTAGGGCACAATCTTCTAAGGAGGCCTACATAGGAGGATTAAATTCCCATTACAGCCTTTACCCCTAGGAGAGGACCTATAGTAAATGTAATTTAGGAATCAATACTTTGAAACCTGAAACAGCCGACCCGGAAGTGGGAAAACTAAATTTTTGATGAGCCCCGACAGCCAAAAAGTTTCTTGATTTGAAAGGGGGACCCAAGTCAAGGTCAAGGTCGACCCTGACCTAGGGGGTTAGAACCCTTGGAAAATATTCCAGGTGGGGTAGGAGGTGCCCGAAGAAGCCCAATCAGGGTCCTAAACCAGCACAGAAGCATGGGATGATACAGAAACAGGATGATGATATGATAGAGGTCAAAAACATCCCCTAAGGAGGGCTAAACACTCTTAACATGGAAGTGCTTCCATTTTAAGATGATATAGCTTGGCTATGGCATAAGAGGCTATGTCATGTTAACTTTGATAACTTGGTAAGCATAAGTAAATTGAAAAGGGTTAGAGGGTTGCCTAAGTTAAAGAAACCTGAAAATGCAATGTGTAAGCAATGTCAATTGGGCAAGATGACTAAATCTAGTTTTAAAAGAAAAACTCATACTTCTGAGAATATTTTGGAATTAGTTCATACTAACCTTTGTGGACCTATTGGTGAGAAAATATACTGCGGAGATAAATATTTTATTCTATTTGTAGATGACTACAATTAGGATAAAACTGTGACTCGCCATCTCCATTAGATAGCTTAGTACTCACAGTTTCACCCTGAACTAACTTGAAAGATCAAAATGAAGCTGAGAAATAGCCTACTTTGGAAAAATATGTAAGAAGGCACCATAAACCTGATCAAATCATAGGAGAAAAGGATTTTGCAGTCATGACAAGAGTAAAATTAAGAGAAGACACATGTTTTTTGTGTGATTTTGAGCCTAAGACAGTAAAAGATGCTTTGGACAATGAAAACTGGATTCAAGCCATGAATGAAGAGATAGACCAGATTGAAAAGAACAAGACATGGATACTAGTACCTAGACCTGAAAAAAAAAATGTAATTGGTACAAAGTGGGTATTCAGAAACAAACTGAATGAACATGGAGAGGTCACAAGGAATAAAGCAAGATTGGTATGCAAGGGTTATGCACAAGAGGAAGGAATTTACTATGGAGAGACATTCACCCCAGTTGCAAGATTGGAGGGTGTGAGAACTCTACTTGCATATGCAACCTCTAAAGGTTTTAAAGTCTATCAAATGGATGTGAAGTCTGCATTTCTAAATGGGATACTAGAAGAAGAAGTATATATTGAACAAGTTGATGGATTTGTTGACCCAAGTAAGAGGAACATGGTTTACAGACTACACAAGGTGTTATATGGACTGACACAAGCACCAAGAGCATGGTATGAAAGATTGCACAATTATCTGATGAAGATTGGATTTGCAAGGATAAATGACAACATCAATATGTATTTGAAGACAGAGCAAGGTAAAGGAATTTTATTGGCTGAAATTTTTGTGGATGACATCATATTCAATGGACAAGATTTGATATGTAAAGCATTTTCAAAGGAGATGCAAACTGAATTTGAAATGTCTATGTTTGGTGAGATAAAATTCTTTGTTGGACTACAAATACATCAAATGAAGAATGGTATCTATATTAAACAATCAAAATATATCAAGAAGATACTGAAAACATTTGGTATGGAAGATTCAAAACCAATGAGTACGCCCATGGCTACTAGACAGAAGTTGACAAAGAATGATGATACAAAAGAGGTAAATCAAACACTATACAGATCAATGATTGGCAAGCTGCAATATGTTGTACACAGTAGACCTAATATTGCATTAGCAATTGGAATTGTTGCTAGATTTTCTGCCAATCCAAAAGAGACACATATTATGGCAGTGAAAAGAATTCTGAGATATTTGAAAGGTATAGAAGACTATGGTCTATATTACAAAAATAATGACAAGTTTGAACTCAGAGTCTATACTGATTCTAACTTGGTTGGTAATGTTGATGATAGAAAAAGCACCATAAGAGGAGCATTTATTTTGGGGAAAAGATTAGTTTCCTGGACAAGCAAGAAACATTATTACACCTCACAATCTACAGCTAAAGCTGAGTATGTAGCAGCAGCAGTTAACTATTCAAACATTGTATGGTTGAAGATACTACTGAAAGGTATGAAATAGGATATCACAGAACCAGTTGTTATATATTGTGATAACATGAGTGCCATTAATATTTCTAAAAATCCTATAATACACTCTAAGACAAAACATATAGCTATCAAGTATAATTACTTAAGGGAGCTAGTACAAAAAAAGGAAGTGAGACTGGAATATGTGAACACTAAGGAATAGTTGGTAGGCATATTTACAAAAGCGTTACCCAAGGATGCTCATGAGTATATAAGAGGTAAATTGGGGGTAATTGGCCTGGCTGGGGCTAACTAGTTGAGAATGGTACCATTGCATCAAATGTTTTAATCAGAACACTTGACACATTGATGCACAGTAAGTCACATTTCTAGGATGCTGCATAAAAATCGCGAAGTGGAAAAATAGAATAGAAAAGTAAATCAGTCATACACAAAGATGACAGGAATAGCATGATACAAAGATTAGAACTGAAGAATCTGCATGATAATGATGTCAATCTTTGGCATTATTGTCAAAGAGGGAGATTATTGCTAAAACAAAAGAGAAAAATAGATATACACTAGTAGAATTTGGCAAATAAATGACTAAGTGACTAAAAATTTTAGTCACGTGACTAAAAGTTTTAGTTACATGACCAAAACTGATCATATTTGGTAAATAAATGACTAAATAAATGACCAAT
>MU223637.1:111831-132530 GCA_018584345.1 Thuja plicata | reverse complement strand
GAAGAAAATGAAATGGTGCTTACCCAAAACTTACCCTCCTCTGTCCTTGATGACCTTTTACCCAATCCTGCATAGAAACCACAAAAAATGTCAATTAAGAAATAGACTGGCAGAAGATTTGGATCTGATGTTTGTGATATTTGTGCGATTGCGGCAATCTCCCATCAACTGCGGAAATATTCTGATGATTGCGGTAATAAAACTTCAACTGCGGCAGAATGCTGTCGATTGCGGTAATTAATCTTCAACTGCGGTAAAATGCTCTCGATTGCGGCATGGATCGGATGATTACGGAAGAATTAGCTCGATTGTGGCAAAATACCAAAAGTCAGAGACAAGAAAAAGGCCAAATAATTGTGAAAGCCTGCAATCAATTGTGGTATTAAACCAATCGATTGCGGCACGGATCGGACGATTGCGGCAGAATACAGGCGATTGCGGAATAATACATATATCAAAGAAAAGTTGGATTTTTAATTTTGCGACCGTACGGCCGTGGTTGATCTGCTCATTTCTTCATCTTCAAGAAATATTTAGGCTATTGGTTCACGTCGGGTTCACCAAAATGTACGCCTCTCTCTCCGGTTTCCCACAGCTTTCCAAGGGCGGGGGTTAGTAGCGAAGGTTCACAAGTGAATGCAAAACAAATACGTAATAACTACTAAAAGAATAACAGAAATGTGAGCAATAAAATTTACAAACAAGAGAAGGGAAGACAAATGAATGCAAACCCCACGATGCTTGAAGCTTCTATTGTTTCTCTCTACTCCTTCCGAAACGCTGTTCTTGAGGCTCAGTATTGGCGGGGCAGCGTCTATGACTTGAGAAGCGTCAATTTGACAATTGATATGTGTGTGTGATCGCAAGATAGCTTGAATGTGGACAGAGTAATGGTGCATGTAAGCTTGAAATCCTGGATCCTTCCAATGGTTATGAAGGGTTTATTATATAGGAATTGGTGATGAAATGAATGGTTGAGATCAATCCCAGAGATGGGGAGATGAACGGTTGAGATCAAAAGGAACAGGAGAGGTCCTCAGTAAACTCCACCTCTTTATTAGGTTAAGAGGAGGTAGAGTTTGGTTAACTGAGGAGCTAATTATGAGTTACCTTTTTGAACTGAAGAGGTGGGTGAAGTTACCCATGTGAACTGGAGAGATGGGTGGAGTAACCCATGTGATGTAATTGGAGTTATCTCTTTGAAGATAAATGAATATTTAATTCATTTATTTATTAATTATTTTCAACATGTGAGATAATTGAATTCTTTTTAATTTAAGAATTGCTTTATTTGATGAAATTAAATTAATTTAATTGAAATTAATTTAATTGGAAGAATTTAATTAGTAAGTTTAAATATTTGATTTAAACTATAGGAAATTGAGTTTAATTAATTAAATAATGATAATTAATCAATTAAAGCTTAATTAATTAAATAAAGTTAATTATTTAATTAATTTTGGGGATTGGATTAGATGATTTGAGAAATGAATTTAGATGAAAATAGATGATTAATTAATGATTAAGAAACCATTAATTAATAGATAAAAATTAGGGTTTTTAATGTAAAGTCGCAAGTCTATCCATTTTAGGGTGTCTACAGAGGTATGCATTTGGATTTGGATTTTGAAGGGATACCAACACCTTGAGAGTGAGATTTTTTTATTAAGACCATGGCCATCAAAATTTTCTTTTATATGAAAGGATTTTAATATACCTTTTGCATGGAGGCCTAACCCTTTTACTTGATAATTCTTTTGACCAATGGGACACTTGTTGGTAGATGTGAGTCCATTATTATGGGGTGTATATGATATGGAAGGACTTATAGGACCATGAGGTGGAATAGACTTGATAGAACTAGGGGAACCCATTTGAAGTGTAAGGGGTTCATGAACAACTTGTATAGATGTTCTTGGATCACAAGGGGGATCAAGAAGAATAATGGGATCCTGCGATGGAAGAGGAGCAGTGACATGATCATCTGGTAGGATAGGATCTTGTGGGAGATTTGGAGGATTAGGACAAGGAGATGAAGATACAAAAGGGTCTTTAGGAGCATCTGGAGGTATGTTGGGATCTTGTGGTGGACATGAAGGTCAAGGGACTGATGAAATATAACTGATTGAATGTTTGAAGATGTTAAGTTGATCACCAAAATGTAGAAAGATAACACAAGTCATTAAATCAGTTAATGGATTGTATTTTCATTGATGTCAACTTGATATAATCTGATTGGTTATATAAAAGTGTCAAAGACTTCAGAGAATAAGAGAGATAAAGGTTATGCTTTCAGTAATGCATAAAAGATCAGCATTCACTAAGTGACTACATACACTGATGGGAAGTACACCCTGTCAAACAGAGAAACCCAAAAGTAAAAGTCACAGTGATGCCTAAGAAAGAAACTCGATAAGCATTACCAACAAGAAGAATCACTAGCATTACCAATGAGAAGAACTTCACAGTGATTCCTGACAGACAGACAACCCCGTTGAAGATGCCCGAGGAGAACTGAAGTGTTGATTGAATTTATCAAAGAGTTAAACACCGAAAAGAACTGAAGTTCAAAAATGACAAAATACTTAGCTAGCAAGAGCTAAAGATAAAGTTAACTGGTTTTTAACATTTTTTTCATCAACAAGTTAAAGCTAGAGATAAGTAAAATATTTAAAGATATTTTATCCATTTTTCAAGGACAAATCTACAAGATAAAACTTAAGTAAATATTTAAAGCAAGATTGGCTAAGATTGTGGATCAAGCCAGGAACAAGAAAATCAAGAAGTGAGAAACAGTGATATCATGTCTCTAAAGAGACAATCTAATTCATTATGAATTAGGGGAGTGAATAGATAAAGAGGATGCTAGAGAGAAAATGATGAAGAACAAATTCATACATTCCTGATCAATCAAGCTGAGGAAAGAGCTAAAGAATTTTTTGGACACTGAGCAACAGAGAAGCACATTGTCACTAAGCAGAAAGAAGTGGAGCAAAGGTTTTGAAAAGATGCATTGATCAGAAAGGTATTATGAGCTTACAATAGATTTGAAAATCTGCAAGTCTAAGTTGTATGTGTGAACAGATCATTTACTATTTCAGTTTAACCATTGCTTTAGAAAGTCTCTTAACCGATTAGGACTTAACAATCCTTTCTATATTGAGATGCATCCCAAGGAGTATCAAAAGGATTGATCATGAAGATAGCATGAGATGCTAGATACCATTTGACAAACTAGGGTTTAGTCATAGAAGGTAGCATAGATATGATCAATGTCAAGTGACAACTTATTCTATTTAAATCCTCTAACAAGATCACACCTAACAGTGTGTTTGTAACCTTTAATAGGGTTGGATCTTCACCGAGCTCACTTCAAAAGAGTGAAAATTTTGGGTTACCCGTCCCAAGTGGTTTTTTCCCTTTACAGAGTTTCCACATTAAAAATCAATGTGTCAATGTGATTATGATTCATTACTTTAGTGTTTTTCATTACACATAACTAATTCTAGATTGATCGGTATACACTAAGCAATTTACTATTTTTGGTAAATGAAAGACCGCTAATCGGTAAATAGTAAGAATAATTTTTAACAGTGAACTCTGAGTAGTAGTTATTTGTTAAGATTGTTTGAAGGCATTCATCTTAAAGGAATGAAGATAACTAGAGGCTTAATATTGTGGTACTAGGTTTTTGGGTTGATTTATTGGAATATTTTTGAGGCCACCAATTCACCCCCCCCCCCCTCNTGAGGCCACCAATTCCCCCCCCCCCCCCTCTTCTCAATTATTCTAACAATTGGTATTAGATCTTGTGTGCTTAGAAAGGGAGTTTAACGGCTCAAGCAAAAGATCACAAGATGAACAAATCAGATGTACCCAAGTTGAATAAACACAACTTTGCATCATGGCAAAGCATAATAAGACTCCACCTATCAAGTATTGGTAATGATGTTACTCAACACCTAGATATTTAATATGTGTTGATTACAGGACCTCACACACCTCATAAACTGAGAGAAAAGCATGAGCATAATTGCATGATGATAGAACTTTCTTCCTCACTCTTCGATGCTCATTTTTAAGATGTCAAAACCTTCACCTCTACAAAAAAAATGTGGGATAAATTGAAGCTGGTACATGGAGGAGATGCTAATGTACTAAGAGCCAAGGAAGAAATCCTAAGAGGGAGGTTTGATGACCTACAGATGAAAGAGGGAGAAAATATCACTTAGTATAGTTTTAGAATCAAAGAGATAGTCAATGCTATCCGAGGAGTTGGAGGTGTACTTGAAGAAGAGACAGTGGTAAGTAAAATCCTAAGAACCTTACTGTTTGTATATGCTATTAGAGTATCTACTATACAAGAAATGAGATCAGTTGCAAACAATACTGTTACTCTAGATAGTCTAATTGGTAGGCTAATTTCAATTGAGATGAATAACTTTGATAATAGTGTCTTACCATATATAGAGTCTGCATTCAAATCTTCTTTGAAAATAACTACATCAAGTCATAGAAACACTATTATAAATGATAGTGAAAGTTATAGTGATGACCAAGGACTTGATGATATTGAAGCACTAATGGAAAAAAGATTACAAAGAGGCAAAGGTAGATACACAGGTAAATTACCACTTGTATGTTTTAATTGTAAAGAGGTTGGACACTTTGCTGCAAGATGTCCTAACAAAAGAAAAGATGACAGAAGTAATGACATAACATATGAAGAGAATTTTGACTGAGGTGATAATAGAGATTACCAAATCAACCGACCATCTGATAGAAGAGATACCTAAGACTACAAGGACAAAAGGAATAAATCTAGTTACCTAGATGAGAACAGAGTTGATGATACTAAAACCGAATCTAATGAAGACATTTAGATGGTATTTGTAGCCATGAAGGATGATTTAGATGAAGAACAAAGGTATGTAGAGACTGTACTCATATATAAGGTTATTAAGAATGATGTCTAGATTATAGATAGTGGCTACACTCACCACATGACCGGTGATAAACAAAAGTTTGAAACTTTTGAATACTATAATGGTGGATCAGTAAGAATGGGTAGTGACACAGCTTGTCCAGTTGAAGGTAAAGGAACCATAATGTTGAATAACTTGATCAAATGTGAAAGTGCTTACTGGGTAAAAGGGCTGAATTATAATCTATTGAGTGTTTCACAACTGAATAACATAGGTCACCGAGTAGCATTTGAAAATAAGAAGGCAAAGATCTTTAATGAATAAGGAAGATTGATCGCAACTGGTGAAGAGACAAAAGTTAACATTTTCTATCTTGATGGCATTAACGCCACTTGTTTAATGGCTAGAAATGAAGACATATGGTTGTGGCATAAGAGATTGTGTCATGTGAATTTTTACAAAATGAAAAAGATAATAAATAAAAGAAAAGAGGCTTACCGAGCATGTCAAAGCCCGAACATATCATGTGCAAGAATTGTCAAAAAGGTAAGATAACAAAGTCTAGTTTCAAGAGTAAATCCCATACATCTAATGTCATTCTAGAATTAGTCCATACTGATTTATGTGGACCCATGAGGACAAAGAGTTACTATGGTGATAGGTATTTCATTCTCTTTGTAGATGATTATTCTAGAATGATGACACTTATGTTCTTAAAAGATAAATTAGAAGCATTCAAGATGTTTAAATGGTATAAGGCTATGGTAGAAAAAAAAATTGGTAAGGAATTGAAATGCTTAAGATCAGATAGAGGAGAAAAATTTATTTAAGATGAATTCAATAAATATTGCAATGAGCATGGAATTAAAAGACATGTTTCTACACCAAGAACACCACAAAAAAATGGAATTGCTGAGAGGAGAAACAAATCCATTGTTGATTGTGAAAAAACACTGATGATAGAGAAAAGTACCACTCAAACTTTCTGGAGGTAAGCTGTCAGTACTGATGTCTACACATTGAATATACTACAATTGAAGAAGGACACAAAGAAGTCACCCTATGAGCTTTGGTATGGTTACACACCCAATGTAAGTTACTTCAAAATCTTTGGTAGTCAATGTTATATTTTGAAAGATGATAGAAATGGAAAGCTTGACTCCAAAAGTGAAGAAGGTATCTTTCTAGGGTATTCCACAAAAAGAAAGGCTTATAAATGTCTTAACAAGTCCTCTAACAAGATCATTTAAAGTGTAAATGTAAGAATAGATGAATTTGGAGAAAATAATGATAAGGAAAGTAGAAAAGAACTAGAATACTACAACAGGTTTGTTTACACTGAAGAACCTGACACTCTACGCGAGAAATAGTGTATCACTCCCAAGCAACATAACATTGCACCCGAGCATTAGGCTGCAATTACCAAAAATAAGGAAAATACTCAAGATTATGTTCTAAGTGATGGAGATTAGAATGAAGGTCAATATGATGATCAGAATGATGGACAAAGAGCTAAACCAAAACTTTCCAAGTATAGTTTCACCTATTCAAGAGATGAGATGCAGTAATGATGTAACTATAGATGGATTAGTTGGAAGACTTATAGCTTTTGAGTTGGACAAATTTGATGATTATTCTCCTAATCCTAGTAATCTTGAGTCTGCATTCAAATTTAAATTAAAACTTGGAAAGATGAAAGGAAAATAGATTGACAGTGACAGTGATGATGAATCTGATGATGAAGATCTGGAAATCACCGAAGCATTACTTGCAAGGAGAGTTGCAAAAGGAAAATGATAGTACAAAGGAAGAATACCATTGATTTGATTTTCATGTGATGAGGTTGGTCACATTGCTGCTAAGGGTCCAAACAAGGAAGACAAAGGTGAGAGAAAGTTCAACAAGTATAAAGGCAAGAAAGATTTCAAAAGCTACAAGGACAAAGGTAAGAAATCTTGTTATATTGCTAAAGATTCTGATAGTGATGAAGATGAAGATTAAATGGTTTACATTGCTATTAAGGATGAGTCAGATAATGAAGATAATGAAAAGATTGCACTTTACTCTCATTTTAGCAAGAATGACACTTGGATGATTGATAGTGGTTGTTCTCACCACATGCCTAGCGATAAAACCATATTTGAACATCTTGAGCACTATGATGGTGGGAGTGTCATTTTTGGGAATGATGAACCCTTCTATGTGAAAGGTAAAGGTTGTATTTCTCTAACTGAAGGAATCAAATTTGATAATGCTTATTGGGTTGAAGGACTAAGGTGTAATCTACCAAGTGTGGCACAGCTGAATAACATTGGTTTCAAGGTAGAATTCATGAATGGTAATGCCAAGCTCCTAGATGGTAAGGGAAAACTAGTTAGAACTAGGAGGAAAACAAAAGGTAATCTATTTTATCTTGATCTCAATGAAAGTTCATGTTTTAATGCACAAGTAGAAGAAAGTTGGTTATGGCATAAAAGGTTGTGTCATGTGAATTTTGATAACCTAATCAAAATAAGAAAGAAAAAAAGAGTAAGAGGTATTCCTATTTTGAAGAAACTTGAATTAGCAATATGCAAACAATGTCAAATTGGGAAAATGGGAAAAACTAGTTTCAAGAGCAAGAATTACAATACAAAAGAAGTCCTTGAATTAGTGCATACTGATTTGTGTGGACCAATTGGAACAATAAGTTACACAGGTGAGAAGTATTTTATTCTATTTGTTGATGATCATTCCAGAATGAAGACTATTATGTTTCTCAAAGAAAAATCAGAAGCTTTTTAGAAGTTTAAGTGGTACCTTGCCAAAGTTGAAAAAGAAACAGGAAAGAAACTTAAATGCTTAAGATCTGATAGAGGAGGAGAATTCATTTCTAATGAGTTCAATGAATTTTGCAATGAAAGAGGAATAAAGAGACAAGTATATGCCCCAGGTACACCACAGAAGAATGGTATAGCATAAAGAAGGAATAGATCCATTATGGATTGTGCAAGAACCTTGATGATTGAAAAGAATGTTGCTACCAAATACTGGAAGGAAGCCATCAACACTGCAATTCACACCTTGAACCAAGTTCAACTAAAGAAAGGTATTGAGAAGACACTTTTTGAATTATGGTATGGCTATAAACCTGATGTTTGTTATTTCAAAGTATTTGAAAGTAAATGTTACATCTTGAAGGAAGAAAGAAATGGAAATTTTGATGTAAAAGGTGATGAAGGTATATTCCTAGGCTACTCCTGCAAAATAAAAGCATATAAATGTTTGAATCTTACTACTCATAAAGTCATAGAAAGTGTGCATGTAAATATTGATGAGTTTGCAGAGAGAAATGAAGAATGGAGCAATAAAGAGCCTGAGGACTACATGAATTTTGTGTATTATGAACATGATACTATATCCAAGACACAGGTAATGGTGATTGGATAGCAACCATGTCAACCACTGAATTCATCAGCACAAATCTTGTTGTAACCTATGCAACAAGCACTGCTAACTGAAGAAACTGAGTCTCAAACTAAATAATCTAAGTCACAGATAGAGGGAACTGAGTTGTAGACAAAGGCACCCGAGTCTCAGACAGTGGAACCTGAGTATCAGGAAGAAGAACATAAAAGAACTTGTGAACATGGTGAACCAAGTAGATCAAGCCTAGAATCAAAGAGGAAGGAACCTATACTTTCAAAGTATGTCAGAAAGCATCATGCACCTGAACAAATAATTGGAGATCAGACAAAAGGTATAATGATAAGGAACAAAATCAAAGGTACATGTTTGCTTAGTGAAATTGAACCTAGAACTATTAAAAATGTATTGAATCATGAAAGCTGGATCAAAGCAATGAATGAAGAGACTGGGCATATAGAAAAGAAAAAAAATTGGACTCTTGTACCTAGACCAAAAGATAAGAATGTGATTGGTACTAAGTGGGTTTTCATAAACAAGGTGAATGAAAAAGGAGAATTTTCCAAAAACAAAGCAAGATTAGTATGTAAAGGATATGATCAAGAAGAGGGTATTGATTATGGAGAAAACTTTTCTCTTGTTGCAAGACTTGAAGGAGTCAAAACTCTTTTGGCATATATTGCACATAAAGGATTCAAGGTATATCAAATGGATGTAAAATCTGCATTCTTGAATGGAATTCTAGAAGAGGAAGTCTATATTGAGAAACCTAAAGGTTTTCTAGATCCTAACAAAAGGAATATGGTTTGCAAACTGCACAAAGAATTGTATGGACTGAAGCAAGCTCCTAGAGCCTGGTATGAAATATTGCATGGTTACTTGATAAGTATTATATTTCAGAGAAATAATGACAATAGTAGCTTTTACATCAAAGAAAGACCTTAGAACAAGATACTATTAGCAGAGATATTTGTGGATGATATACTATTTACTGGTTATGATTATTTATGCAAAGCATTCTCTGAAGCTATGAGTAAGGAATTTGAGATGTCTATGTTTGGTGAAATCAAATTCTTTGTTGGTTTACAAGTTTATTAGATAAAGGATGGTGTCTACATTATCCAATCTAAATACAACAAAGAGATACTGAAGAAATTTGGGATGGAAGACTCTAGACCAGTTAGAACTCCTATGTCTACTGGACATAATTTGTCTAAAGATGATGATTCAAAGGAGGTAAATCAGACTACCTACATATCCATGATTGGTAAATTTCAATATGTTGTTCACACTAGACTTGATATTACATTAGCAGTCTATATTGTTGCAAGGTTTTTAGCTAATCCTAGAGAGAATCACTTAATGGCTATCAAAAGGATTCTGAGATATCTTAAGGATACTAAAGATTATGAATTATGGGATAAGAAAGGAGGAAAGTTTGATTTAAAAAAATTTACTGATGCTGATTGGGAAGGAAGTATTGATACCAGAAAGAGCACAAGTGGTGGAGTATTATTTATTTGAAAGAGGTTAGTCTCCTAGACAAGCAAGAAACAGAACTACATTTCTTAGTCTATAGCAGATGCAGCATATGTTGTTGCAGCAGTAAATTGTTCAAATATGATATGGTTCAAATAGCTATTGTCAGGTATGAAGGATGAAATAAAAGAACCATTTATTATCTACTGTGACAACACCAGTTCTATTAACATTTCAAAGAACCCTGTGATGCATACTAAGACTAAACATATTGCAATAAAATATAATTTCTTGAGAGTATTTGTTGAGGACAAGGAAGTAAGATTGGAATATGTGAATACTAAAGAACAAATTGCAGACATATTCACTAAACCATTACCTAAGGATGCATTCTTGTATCTTAGAGGAAAGTTAGGGGTGATTCCCCTAACTGAGGCTCACTAAAACACAGTTTAGTGATGCATCAATCGAGCTTCATAATAGACTTAACATGTTGATGCGGATATTCAGAGCTTATTGCATATGAATCAGTATAAATAGGTACATTACAACTTCATTGGATGTGTATTGGATGGTGTCTTTGGCATTGGTTGTCAAAGAGGGAGAGATTACTGATGCCATAAAGACTACTGATGGAGAGATTGATGATAGAGGGAGAAATTTTATTAGAGAATAGAGATTAATGTAAGAGGGATAAATTTGTATTTCAGTGATTGTGAAGATAGAGGGAGTTTTTGGATGAGAATCAAAATGAAGCCAAGGACAGTAATAAAATTTGATTCTTATGTCTATTTCTCTATAATTTTTTGTATTATGACATGTTGTGTTGCCATCAATGCCAAAGAGGGAGATTATTGATGACAACTATTTAATTGTGTATTGTCATTGATGTTTACACAAATGTAGTGATGTTTACACAAATGTCTAATCCTATCCGAGCATAGTTAGTTCATGCCAAGCACTCTCAGGCATTGAAGAGGACCAAAGTGGTTTTTAGTTCTAACCGAGTTCACCTAGGCATTACAGTTTTGGTCAGGCATTGAAGGATTTTAGTATTAACCGAGTTAGGCTTTTAGTGACAGCCGACTAACAACACTTTATATTTTATGGTTAATTGGTTATATGAAGCCAAAAAACTTAAGTTTTATTGATTATTTGGAAGGTTATTAAGGCTGACTTGAAAAGGCTTATCATATATATATAAGGTCAATTTTGGATTGAATAAGGAGTAAGAAAGAAAGAGATATATGTTTTTATGACATGAAATGTGGAGGTGAAATCAGATGGGATTCTGATTGAGGACTGAACACACAGAGCTGCAACAGAATATCTGATCAGTGAGGATCAAGTAATTAAAGCCAGAATAGAGATCTGAATCAGTAAAGATAGTTTCTCTCCCCAATATGGAGAATATGTTGTAGAGATTCACTGGATGTGAACTCATGTCCATGATGGATGGATTCTCTGGGTATAACCAAATTACGGTCAAAGAGTCAAAGTAGTTTAAAACTTCTTTTACCACACCATGGGGAGCATATGTATATGTTAGAATGCCTTTTGGTTTAATGAATGTTGGGGCCACTTTACAGAGGGCCATGGATGTTAGATTCTCATATTTCTTGCAAAAATTTCTTTAGGTTTATCAGGATGACCTCACAGTTACTCAAAGAAGGAAGAACAACATTGTGAACATCTGGAGAAATTTTTTGAAAGAGCTCTGGAATTTGGGATTTATCTGAATTCGAGGAAATGCATTTTTGGAGTGGTAGAAGGTAAATTATTGGGGCACATTGTTTCAAAGGAAGGGGTTATGATTGACCCAAATAGGGTAGCTACTATTGACAAAGTAGCCCTCCCAAGGAATGTTAAAGGAATTCAATCCTTCTTTGGTCAAGTAAACTTTCTCAGAATATTTGTCACAAACTTTGCTGAGAAGAGTAGGCCAATTTCTAAAATGTTGAAGAAGGATGGAAAAATGGAATGGGATGGAGAAGACACCCAATATTTCCAAGAGATAAAACAAGTTATCAAAGATGCCCCTGTCCTGATAACTCATGATTATTCAAAGCCTATGAACATTTTTTCATTTACATCTTGCCATACTATTGTTGTTGTGTTGTTGCAGAAAAATGAAGAGGGGTTTGAACAACCTATTACCTTTTTAAGAAAATAATTATAGGCTACAGATCTCAAATATGATATAACTAAGAAACAAGCCTATGCATTGGTGAAGGCTGTGAAATATTTTAGGTGTTATTTGATAGGTGTTATTGTAGTAGCCTATGTTCCCTCAGCAGCAGTTAAGGATGTCTTCACTCAATAAGACGTGTCAGGAAAAAGATGTAGATGGATCAATATGAATTAGGAGTTTAATATAGAAATCCAAATCACTAATTTGGTCAAAGGAATTGGTTTAGCCAAATTGATGGCTAGTACAAACTTGGATGCAAACCATATCAATACCCTAGAGGAGGAACAAAGACCTTTTATCTGTAACCTTGACCATTTTGATTGGTACAACAACATTATTTATTACTTACAAAGAATGAACTATCCACAAGGCATGGGTGAGAATAAGAAAAGGACAATAAAGCTACAAGCAATCTATTTTTCTCTAATCAGAGGTGAGCTGTGGTGGAGGAATCCTAAAGGAATTTTACTAAAATGTGTTGATAGAGAACAAGCGGATAGGATCCTACAAGAAATACATAATGGAGTGTGTGGTGGCCATTACATGGCCAAGACTACTGCACATAAGGTTTTAAGAGCAGGATTCTAGTGTCCAAGTATCTTTAATGATGCTCATCAATAGGTTAAGAAATGTGATGCTTTCCAATGTTTCTCTAGTAAGCTAAAATTCTCAGGTAATGTACCTCTTACACTAGTGGAAGTTCAAGCCCCTTTTTCAGCAATGGGATATTGATTTTATAGGAGAAATGGCTAGTAAATCTAGTTGAGGACATGCATGGATAATTGTAGCTACTAACTACTTTACTAAGTGGGTTGAAGCAATCCCCACTAAAAGAGTAAATAGTAATTTAGTAATTGATTTCTTATTGAAGAACATAATCACCAGGTTTGTGTTCCCAGAGATGATAATATCATATAATGCTATGTGTTTTAAATCTGAGGAGTATATCAATTTTTGTGTTGAATATGGCATTTAGGAATCTTATTCTGCACCTTACCACCCACAGGGGAATGGCCAAGTTGAGTCCATCAATAAAATCCTACTTAAGATCATTAAGAGAGTTCTGGATACAAAAAAGAAGGCATGGGACTCAAATTTAACATTGGTTGTCTTGGCAGATACGATGACATATAAGAAGGCTATAAGATGTGCATCCTTTGATTTAATCTATGGGATTCAAGCAAAACTTCCCCAAAATAATCTGATGCAAATGTACAAGTTTGTCCAAATTTATGATGATGATATTGACATTGATATGCAGTTAAGAATTGATGACCTGGTGGAGTTGGCTGAAACCAGGAGGGAAGCTTATGTGAAGAATGCTAAGCTTCAATTGCAGGTAAAAATCTTGTCTGATAAAAAGGTAGTCTCAAGACAATTTGGTCTTGGAGATTATGTCTTAATGTGGAATGCCAGATTAGAAGATAAAGGAAAACATGGGAAATTTGAACCAGTCTGGCTGGGACCATATATTGTCCATGAGAGGTATGGGGAAAATTCTTATTTATTGAATGACCTTACTGGAATCATTTTAGAACTTTCAGTTCATGGGAAGTTCTTGAAGTTATACTTCTCTTGAAGTCTAATCATCCATGAACATTAGGTTGTGTATATAGTGTGTTTTTGCAAGTGTGTTCTTTCTGTTTTAGTTTAGTTTGGTTTTCTGTTGTGTGGGTAGTTTATTTTTCTAGTAGGTTGGTCTACTCCCCCCAAATTATAAATTCTTGTAATACCTGGAGGAGGTATTCATCCCTAGAAAGAGCTACTATTAGGTCTGGTAAAAAAATTTCCAAAACAATGAGTCCTTGGTCTGTATTTGCAAAAGGGTCTTATGTAAATTTTTGAAACCCTTTCTTTCATGTTTCAAAGTATAAATTTGGTCTTCAAACCCTAAGTGTCAGAGTGGTTTCTAGTTTTACACTACCTTTTTGTCACTTAAGTCATGCGTATACCATGTGTTCTTTTAAAAGGGGTCATATTCAATAGCTTGCAAGTTCCTAACACCTTGAAACTTAATTAATTCCTAAGTCTTAAGCCCACAAGTCTTTTATTAAACCACTATGTGTCGAGCTAGTAATTTTTGATCTAATGGTTCACTTAATGGCTTAGTCTTGAGATGCATGAGATCTAATGTATAAGTGAATAAGTGGTGATGAAACGTGAGCATATCCTTTTTCATCCAATAGTCTACATAATGTCTTACTCTCAACATGATTGAGATCTAGTATATAATTCATTAAGTTTAAATGACATGTGTCCCTACAGTAATGTGGGCCCTATTTGGTGCAGTGCACCCATGACTATCTTTGTTTGATCCTAGAGGATCTTGTTTTTCATAAATGGATTGATATTAGAGGATCTTCCTATTTTGGTTTTGGGATCCATGTGTGTATGGTCAAGGATCTCTTAGGCAATCTTATGAGCCTAGAGATGCCTTAGTCCATTTGGATCACCTTGTTAGGTTTATGTTACATTAAGCATGTTTTGTGTTTTTAGATTCCTTAGTGTTAAATTCCTTGGATTCATGTTATTCTAATCATTTTATGTCAATTTTATAGGTTTGGATTTATTCCAAAAGTCATCGAGTGCAAAAAGACAAGTTTTGCCAAATATTGCAAAAGTTGTCAAAAGGTTTCTCATGCAACTTCCAATAGTTGCTCGAGAGTTGAAAGATGGAAGCACAATAGACATAGGGCATTTTTTATCAATCCAACTTCACATTTGAATTTTTCTTAAGTTCTTACTTCGAACCAACATCATTAGAAGTTCTGGAATGTAACTTTGATGCATGAGAAATGGAATATGAAGCATTTTTATGAGCATTTCTGAGTTGTACGGCCATGTATGGTGTGAGATTGGGAAAATAAGTTGATTTATTGAATGTATATTGTGTTAATATCAATCTGAGATTGATTTCAATTCATTTGGTTTTGATTTGATAAGTTGTTTTTGAGTTTTCCAAAAAGTAGTCCAGGAAAGAGTCTATTTGAAGTATAGTTTGCAAATGGAGTCCTAACTTGCATTCTATCTAGTGGATTTCTCTAAGATCCTAGAAAATACAAGTTAGGATGGTGTATTTAATTATTCTAAAATCTAAAGAGATGGCTTAAAGGGTAAGACCCTCATGCATCAATCCCTAGGCTAAATATCTCAATGTATTCAACCTAGAATGAAGGAGAAGGAAGTGTTATGTTTGTTAGAAAGATTGGTTGAGTGAATTAGGAGTGGATTTGAGTTTTAGGGAGTTATTTGAAGACATTTGAAGCATTTTTTCAATCCCATGCACCCAATTTCTATTACTTTCCTCTAAATCCAAGCCTAATTAAGCCAATTAGGTTTGCAAACTTGGTGAGAGTTAGGTGTTGCTGGAGTGGATTTGGAATCTAAGGCTTTGGGGTTAGACATAACTTCATAAATGGTATATGGATATATCCTTATTTTTCTAGAAGGTGATCAAGAGGAAAATTTAAGTTGGAAAAACCTCTTGGATAGTACTACAAGGAATTCTAGGACAGTCCTAGACATGTAATGTATGAAAGGTGGAGGGTTGAACCAAAGGGTGATTATTGGTCCTTAGGACATAAGGAAGGTGTCTCAATAGTTAGTTTGATTTGGTGAATTCATTGGTGAAGAATTCTAGGTTGAGGCCTAAAATAGGGCTAGTGTCCCTAAAGCTCAAAACTGTAAGGTTTTGAATTGGATTGTATCCAATTGAGAAAAGTTGTAAATTGGTTCTACCACCTTGGATAGGTAGATGAAATTGTATGGGAAAGGATCTAGGATCCTAGGAGAACCCAAGTTGACATGGGTGTCTTAGTGAAGGAAAATGAGATAGACCACACTTCTTGTTGTCACCTTTGCATTAGGTGGTATCAGAGCCTAGAAAAGCTCTTGGGAATAAGAATGGCAGAGAAGAATGATGGAGAGATCCCTATGAGGGCCACTAACATGGAGCTAGCCAAGATTATGAGGGAGAAAAAAAATAAGAATAAGAATATGGAAGCATAAATATAGAAATTGAAGAGTTCTTAGATAAGTAGGACTGATGGGGATGATTTAGAGTCAGACCAAGAAGAAGAAGAAGAAGAGGAAAGTGATGAAGAGAAGACAAAGGTGCCAGAAGAGAAAATAATCTTAGAAGCTTTGGAGACAGTGGGTAGGAGATATAAAAAACTAGACCTACCAATGTTTATGGGCAAGATGGACCCTGAGGGATGCATGTATTGGGTGGAAGCCCTAGAAAACTATTTTGAATGTGAGGATATCCCTATCTCACAAAGAACAAAGATTGCCAAGTCCAAAATGAAAGGACCTATACTAAGTTGGTGGAACTTCCTAAAAGGGGAGAGGGTGGAGAAAGAAAAGGACCTTATAACCACATGGAAGAAGATCTTAAGAGAAATCAAGAAGCAATTTATTCCTGAAGATTATGAAGTAACTCTGCACAAGAAGTTACAGAATTTGAAGCAAAAGGATCTTGATGTGGGATCTTACACTGATGAATTCCACAAGATCTCCATGAATATAAAGGCCCATGAAAGTGAGAAACAAAAACTTTCTAGATACATGAATGGGCTCAAGTACAGTATCCAAGATTAACTAAGTTTATTTTGTCCACAATTTGTACAACAATGCTATCAGATGGCTATGAAGATTGAATAAAAACAAAGAAGGAGATGAGAACAGAATAGTAGAGGAAGAGGAAATGGTTTTAGAGGTAGGGGAAGGTTTCAAGGAAGAGGATCATTTCCAAGACCATAGGGAGAATCCAATCACCAAGAGTATGATAGAGAGTAGAACAATAGAGGTAATTTTAGAGAGGGTAGAGGCAATAGTAGAGGAAGGTCAGGAGGTAGAAGGAACTCCACATTCACTGGAAAGTGTTTTTCTTGAAATCAGGTTGGTCACCAATATTTTAGATGTCCAAACAAGGCTAGTACATCAGGAGGAGATAGAAGATTCTAACTCACTCAAGATGAGGACTATCAAAGCATGACCTCCTACCACACCACTACATCTAGACCTATAGACCCTGAGCAAGAAGAATGGATAATGTTCAATAGGACACTCCTGAAGATGCCAACTCCCCAGTAGCCCCCACAAAGGAAGAGTCTATTCAAAACTCACTTCAAGGTACTTGGTAAGATTTGCAAAGTTATTGTTGATTCTGGTTCTACAAAGAATTTAGTTTCTAATGCAATGATAGCTAATATTGGTTTGAATAAAATACCCCACCCAAGCCCCTATAAAGTATCTTGGCTTAATAAGGATCGACAAGCTTTAGTAGATGAACAATGTTGGGTAGAGTTTCAAGTAGGATAATATAAAGATAAAGTTTTGTGTGAAGTTGTGGATATGGATGCATGTCATATTCTCCTAGGAAGACCTTGGAAATATGATGTTGATGCCCAACATGGGGGGAAGAAAAATGTGTATACTTTGACTAAGAATGGGATTAGTTACACTATGACACCTCTCCCTAATTTTGAGAAAGACAAAGCCTTAACAAACAGTGTTACCTTAGTGGGAGAGAAGGAATTTTTGAAATTTCTTAAGGAGAGAGGCACACCCTATTTTTCCATCATAGTAAAGCCAAAAATAGAGCCTAAGAAGACACCAAAAGGTCAAGAACCTCAGAGAAGTGTTGGCCCCAAAGAGTAGAAAATTTGTTGAACAAATATAAAGGGATAGTTGCAGACAAGAGTACTGATGTTTTACCATCACATAGGGATATTAGCCACTATATAGACCTCATACCTGGTTGTACCTTGCCAAATAAGGTTTCTTATAATCTGACCCCTGACCAAAAAGCAGAAGTTGCAAGACAGATGCAAGAGTTGATGGGAAAAGGCTTCATTAGGAAGAGCATAAGCCCTTGTGCAGTCCCTGTAGTCTGAGCACCTAAGAAAGAGGGTACATGGAGGCTATGTACTAACTCTAGAGCCATCAATAGGATAACCATTAGATATAGGTTTCCTATTCCAAGGATAGAAGATATCATGGACTACCTAGGAGGAGCAAAATATTACTCAAAGATTGATCTAAAGAGTGGGCATCATCAAATTAGGACCAGAGAAGGGGATGAGTGGAAGACAACTTTCAAAACTAATGAGGGGTTGTTTGAATGGGTAGTGATTCCCTTTGGCCTCTCTAATGCTCCTAGTACTTTATGAGATTGATGAATGAAGTCCTTAAGCCTTTCATAAATCACTTTGTAGTTGTTTATTTAGATGACATATTGATCTTTAGCAAAGATAAAGAAGAGCATTTGTTACATCTAGATATGGTAATGAAGAGGCTCCATGAAGAAAGGTTGAGGATAAATTTGGAAAAATGTGTGTTTATTAAAGAGGAACTGATATTTCTTGGCTTTTTCATCTCCAAAGGTAATTTGAAAATGGATCCTTCCAAGGTGGAAGCCATATTGAATTGGCCCACTCCAAAATCTTTCAGTGAAGTCAAAAGTTTCCATGGGCTAGCTAGATTTTATAGGAAATTTGTGAAGATTTTCAGTGGGGTGAGTGCACCAATGATAGACACTATCAAAGGGGGAAGGAAATGAAAATTTGTATGGACTGATGAAAAAGACAAGTCCTTTGAATACTTGAAGACAAGAGTCTCTCAACAACCTATCTTAACTCTCCT
The DNA here is from genome assembly GCA_018584345.1 of Thuja plicata. Taxonomy (NCBI): domain Eukaryota; kingdom Viridiplantae; phylum Streptophyta; class Pinopsida; order Cupressales; family Cupressaceae; genus Thuja; species Thuja plicata. Next base: position 113,885 of record MU223637.1, on the reverse strand, counting down.
TGATTTCCACAAGGTGTTCACCATTGAATGTGATGCCAATAAAAGAGCTATTGGGGGTGTTCTCAGCCAAGAAGGGAGGTCTATGGCATTCTTCAATGAAAAGCTTAATGAAGCTAAGTAGAAATACTCTACATATGATTTGGAGATGTATGATATGGTCCAATCTCTCAGAAATTGGAGGCATTACTTATTGCCAAAAGAATTTTTTGTATTTACTAACAATCATGCTTTGAGTTTTCTTAATAGGCAGGAGAAACTGAACCATAGACAACTCAAGTGAATGGAATAATTACAAGCATTCACTTTCACCATAAAGCATAAAAAGGGAGTAGCTAACAAGGTAGCTGATGCATTGAGAAGGAGGAATTTGGCTATACAATAAGTGGCCTTGGAAAGTGTAGGTATATCTGTCCTCAAAGACATGTATCCCAATAATGCAGACTTCAAATAAATTTACCAAGTTTGTTTGGAACGAGGAGATAGATATCACACTGAATTTATAGAATATATGGTCCAAGAAGGGTTGTTGTTTAAAGGGAGTCAATTCTGTATCCCTAATTGTTCCATGAGGGATAACATCATAAAAGAGAAGAATTGTGGATGTCTATCAAGCCATTTTGGTCTTGACAAGACACTTGAGCTAGTAAGAAGGTTCTACTTCTAGCCCAAGATGCAGATTGAGATAAGGAGATTTGTAGATAATTGCCTAGTGTGTCAAAAAGCCAAAGGCACCAGTTCAAATGTAGGATTGTACACACCATTACCCATCCCTAAAAAACCTTGGGACTCCATCACCATGGATTTTGTATTGGGTCTTCCAAGGACAAAGGCAGGTTATGACAGTGTTTATGTGGTTGTAGACAAATTCTCCAAGATGACCCACTTCTTACCTTGGAAGACTACACATGATGCCTCAAGTATTACATGGCTATTCTTCAAGGAGATTATGAGACTCCATGGTTTACCACTCATCATTTTTTCAGATAGATACCCCAAGTTTGTGGGACATTTTTGGCATACCCTATGGAAGAAACTTGGAACAAATCTATCTATGTCATCTTCCTACCACCCTCAATCAGATGGACAGACTGAAGTCATCAATAGGTCTCTACAAAACTTGCTAAGAAGCCTAAAAAAGGAGTATGGAGTGGCATGGGATCCCACCCTAGGGGTGTCCTGGAACTAAGAAACATTCAGGATTTTTGCCAAAGGAGTGCCCAAGCTGAATATTTTATAGAGGTAATGAAGACCATTCATCAACAAGTGAGGGACAGACTAAAAAAAACCTCTGAAAAGTACAAAAAAGCTGCAGATGCCAAGAGGAGAGATGTCCAATTCAAATTTGGAGATATGGTTATGGTTCACCTAAAGAAGGAAAGAATACCCAAGGAAAATTACACCAAGTTGATGATGAAAAAGATAGGCCCTTTAAGAATCTTGAAGAAATGTGGAAATAATGTATACAGAATTGAATTACCTTCCACCATTGGCTTATCCCCCATTTTCAATTTAGTTGACCTATATCCATACAAAGGTCCTTTCACTAATGTCTCCATTGCAAGGGCTCAAGATCTGCCATACGACAAGGAGCTACAAGATTTACCAAAAACATCAACACAAGAGATTGACTGCATACTGGACAAGAGGATAGAAAAACAAAATAGGAGATCCACCTTCTATGAATACCTAGTCAAATGGAAAGACCATTCAGTGGAGGATGCTACTTGGTTAACACCTGAAGATATTAAGAAGACTGGTTTCAATCTAAAAGATCTCCCAACTCAAGGGACTTGAGTTAACTTTGTCTTAGGGAGTATGGTGCAGTGCACCCATGATTGTCTCTATTTAATCCTAAAGGATCTTGTTTGTCATAAATGGATTGATCTTAGAGGATCATCCTATTTTGGTTTTGGGATCTATGTGTGTATGGTCAAGGATCTCTTAGGCAATCTTATGAGCCTAGAGATGCCTTAGTCCATTTGGATCACCTAGTTAGGTTTATGTTACATTAAGCATGTTTTGTGTTTTTAGAGTCCTTAGTGTTAAATTCCTTG
>MU223637.1:99135-111781 GCA_018584345.1 Thuja plicata | reverse complement strand
TGGATCACCTAGTTAGGTTTATGTTACATTAAGCATGTTTTGTGTTTTTAGAGTCCTTAGTGTTAAATTCCTTGGATTCATGTTATTCTAAGAATTTTATGTCAATTTGATAGGTTTGGATTCATTCCAAAAGTCATCGAGAGAAAAAAGACAAGTTTTACCAACTGTTGCAAAAGTTGTCAAAAAGTTTCTCATGCAACTTCCAAAAGTTGCTCGAGAGTTGCAAGATGGAAGCCCAATAGTGACCGGGCATTTTTGATCAATACAACTTCACATTTAAAGTGTTCTTAAGTTCTTACTTTGAACAAACATGGTTAGAAGTTCTGGAATGTAACTTTGATGCATGGGAAATAGAATATGAAGCATTTTTGTTAGCATTTCTGAGTTGTACGGCCGTGTATGGTGTGAGATTAGGAAACTAAGTTGATTTATTAAAGTTCTATTGTGTTAATATCACTCTGAGATTGATTTGAAGTCATTTGGTTTTGATTTTATCATTTTGGTTTGAGTTTTCCAAAAAGCAGTCCAGGAAAGAGTCTATTTGAAGCATAGTTAGCAAATGGAGTCCTAACTTGCATTCTATCTGGTGGATTTATCTAAGATCCTAGAAAATGAAAGTTAGGGTGGTGTATTTAATGATTCTAAAATGTCAGGAGATTTATTGAAGGGTAAGACCCTTATGCATCAAGCCCTAGGTTGAATATCTTAATGTATTCAGCCTAGAATGAAGGAGAAGGAAGTGTTATGTTTGTTAGAAAGATTGGTTGATTGAATTAGGATTGGATTTGAGTTGTAGGGAGTTAGTTGAAGACATTTGAAGCATTTTTTCAATTCCATGCACCCAATTTCTAGTACTTGCCTTGAAATCCAAGCCTAATTAGGCCAATTAGGTCTATGAACTTGGTGAGAGTTAGGTGTTATTGGAGTGGGGTTGGAATCTAAGGCTTTGGGATCTAAAATAACTTCATAAAGGGTATCTAGATATATATTTTTTTTCTAGAAGGGGATCAGGAGGAAAAGTTAAGTTGGAAAAACCTCCTGGATAGTACTACAAGGAATTCTAGGATAGTCCTAGACAAGTACTGTACAAAAGGTGGAGGGTTCAACCAAGGGGTGATTCTTGGTCCTTTGGACATAAGGAAGGTGTCCCAGTATTTAGTTTGAGTTGGTGAAGTCACTGGTGAAGACTTCTAGGTTGAGGCCTAAAATAGGGCTAGTGTTCCTAAAGCTCAAAAGTGTAAGGTTTTGAATTGGATTGTATACAATTGAGAAAAGTTGGAAATTGGTTCTACCACCTTGGATAGGTAGAATACATTGTGTGGGAAAGGATCTAGGATCCTAGGAGAACCCAAGTTAACTTGGGTATCTTAGTGAAGGAAAAGGAGAAAGACCACACTACTTGTTGTCACCTCTGCATTACTGTCGTAAGGTTTGATGAAGATTTAAGTTCAGCTAGATTTAACGGTTGACTTAATGGATTGATCCAAAGATGTGAACCATCTATAATATAAGTGATTAAGTAGTGATGATGCATGGCAGTTGGTAGGCCCGAGTCTTGTGAACCATTATTGTTAAAATATAGTCAAATTCCATTTTGATCCAATGGCTAACTTAATTGCTTATCCCAAAGATGTGTAAGATCTATCATGTAAGCCATTAAGTCATGCTGGCATGTGCCCAGTGGGTGACATGGATTCAATTAATAATAAAAGTGATCTCAGATTAAAGGGATGATATTTCAGAAAAGATCTAACGGCTGACTTAATCACTTAATGAAAAAATGAACGAGAAATATCATATAAGCGATTAAGTCGTGTTGCCATGTGTCCCAGTGGGTCTGGTTTAGGTCGTAAAGAAGGAATTAAAGACTAAGAAGGTTAAGAAGGATCAGATGGTTGACTTAATCACTTAATGGAAAAGTGATTGACATCTAAATTATAAGTGATTAAGTCATGATGACGTGTGGTAGTTGGTGGGCCCAAATTATAAATTAAAAGGGATGCAGTTTGAGAAAGATTGGAAGGCTCGCTTAATGAATTAAAGGAAAGATGTGGAAGATCTAGCTTATAAGCCATTAAGTGATGTTCATGCGTGTCCAGGTTGTTAAAGTTGCATCCACAGTTAGTAAAGCCTGAGTAAAGTAACTAGTGGCCAGGTTAAGAAGGATCGAAAGATTGACTTAATGGCTTATGAGGAAGATGAATGAGATCTAATTTTTAAGTGATCAAGTCATGTTGAAACTTGTCCTGAATGAATAGTGGTTTCTATGAAGATATGAGAGCCGCCTGATGGATGAGATGTTGTTGAGATCTATGGTTCAAATTTAAAGTTTTTAGAATGGTTTCAGTGAGTCGTTAAGCTGCAAGTTTTGAACCAGATGAATTGATTGCAGAGCGTGTGGCCACTTCAGTAAAATTCAATGTGAGAGATTGATTTGATTGAAATAAATAATTCATTTCTTGAGATCAAAGCTTCCATAATCATCAAAGTGATTGAATCAAATATCAAATTTGCAGTAATCTTGTGCTTTGTGTGACAAATTTCACAACGAGTAAGTCTCCTAATTGAAACAGTAAAATTCATGCTTGCAGTAGGGTTTCAAATTCTAAAAGATCAATAGAAGTATTGATATAATTTGATATTATTGTCGTAAGAAGCCCTAAGTTCAGAAGATGGCCCCTAGGATTTAATTCACTAGTAATTTAGAGTACAAAGACAAAAATGTGCGGGATGACCTTATACAATAGTTGAGTGGATCTACAAATGATTCTACCCAAAACAAAAGAGTGGTTCTTGTAAATCCTCATTTTAGAGTTGAGGAAGGTTTGTATGATATGGGTAGATGGGCCAAAGACACCAAGGTTGGCACAAGTAGTCTCAATCTATTTAAAACTTCTTTCAACCAAAGAAATTCTCCTTCCCCAAACTATAATATATGGGATCTAGATGTAGGCAAATTAATAGTTCCTAAAGTATTCATGGATACAAATTTGTTAATTGTAATAGCCAAAGCTTATGAAAAGGTATCTAGGGTCCTGAGAGAGATAGACAAAAACATACTACTGAATGTCATAGCTGATGAAATCAGGAAAGTCTTCAATTTGAGTGATCTCTTGATTTAGATGGATGACATAGAGTTTGACCATTTCAAAGAGGTGTATAAGAATCAGAAGGAATATTTCAGAAATGAGGCCTTGAAAGGGTATTTCAATAAGATAGGGGGTCTAATTGTAGTAGGCCCTATCACTCCATAACCCTTCAAACTAGACTACTTTAATGGTAAGGCTAGAGGGATGTATATTTCCATGTGCCATGTTCTGGGAGAGGATGAGGAGACAACAATGCCTGTTCATTTCATGCTTATGGTGGTTCAAATTTTGCACTGACATTTATCTGTTGTTTTTTACTATGCTAATTACATTGTTGACTTGAAGCATCAAGGCTTGGTAGGCATAAAAGAGTCTAAGATAGTCAATCCAATGGGGTGGTATTATATGATGATGCCTATGATTTTATTTAATAATGCTGACTACTTTGAAGAGGAAATGGATCTTACTAAGTTTCAGGATGATGAAGATTTGCCAGTTCAGTTGTGGAGTATTAACTTGTCTTGGGACTGGAAAGAGACCAGTTTCATAAATTTTGATAGATCTTTTGCCTCTAGGCTTAGAGAATTGTTGTGTATAGACAACCCTAGGATTCACACAGATGTGTTGAGACTTTAAAGACCAATGGAATATGCTGTAGAATTTAAGATTTTTCACAATTGGGGTGATTTTATTGTATACCCTATCTCAATACTTATTAGGGTTTATGGATTCAGGGGAGCTCCAAATTTCCTCCCTTAAAGAGTACCACTCAAGATTGGCCTAGCAGAAATACTTAGACAACTGGGTGGGTTGCAAGAGGAAGCTTTGATTGGTAAGATGAAAGGTAGTATTTTTCTTACCATCAATAAAGTTCATCATTTCATCATTACCAAAGGAGGATGGACCCATTTTGATAAATACTTGGAGCCATATCAGTTAGGAACATCAGTGGTAAGGTGTGCAGACAATGAGGGATTTATTATTGATATGTTCAGAAAAAGAACCAAATGTCTGGCTCTAGATCAGTAGATCAATTTCCCTGAAGATATAATTAGAAATGAGTTTGATATGATGGAACAAGAGATCAAGGAGAAATGGTTAGCATATAAAAAATCTTTAGATTTCATCCACCTTTTTGATAGAACATATGATCCCTTAAAAGAATTTGCACCTTGGTCAAAGAAGGTGGAATCCCTAATGATCATGTTTGAAGATATAATGCAAGCCTTGGACTAGAAGAAGAAGAAAGTGATGGAAACAGAGCCAGAAAAGGCTAAGGCTATTTTGAGCATAATTTCATAGGGAAGGGTTGTCCCTCCAAGAAATTATGTGGTCTACTAACAAAGGGGTTATAGAATAATCATACCCAAAGATGAAAAGGCCCCTAATCAAAAGGGGAAAAGGCCAATAGACACCAGTGCCTGAATATTTCCATCTCCAAAAATGTAGAGGGTGGAAGGAAAAGAGAAACAACAGGGTTATATTTATTCCCCTTCTCAGTCTCCCCTACACATGGATGATCAGAGTATTGTTCAACAATTAGTGAAGATGGGTAACATAGGGCATATATTTGTTATAGCCCAAGAATTGCAAGAAGGAGTGTCTGAGGCACCCAAACAAGTTGCATTGGATTTAACAGTCATTGAATTTGCAGGAAAAGAGCTGGACCCCATAACTAAATAGGCCAGTGATGAGTTCTTATCTAATGATAAAATTTTTAAGGCCATGGCCTTTATCCAATTCTTGTGGAGAATTCATATAAATTAATTCAAAGAGAAATGTCAAAAGTTGTAAGAGGGACAACCTGATAGAGACAAGGATGACGTTGAAAAGTAGGTAAAATAGGAAATGATGACTAAGTTTGATAAAGTCACTCCTGAAGAAGGCAGGGAATTAGTGTAGAAAGAAGGAATTCTTATATTGCCTCAATGGGATCTTTCTGATTCCATTATCTTTGATGTTGTGAGGAAAGAAACCAGACCAGTACACACCAGTAGAACATCAACTGGTGTCAAATTCAGTAAAGACCATGCAGCACTAGTGATGTGGTCTTTGAAGAAAAAGGAGAATAAGAAAGCCGGTAAAGATGACCATCCTGAACACTCAGGAAGCTTACTAGTAAAGAGAGTTGTAGGTGTCTTAGGGGAGGAGGCAACTAGCATTACAGTGGAGACAACAAAGTTTGTTATGAAAGTGGTAGAGAAACGAGATGAGGAAACCAAAATCCTAAGGGAGAAGTATGAAATAGTGATGAAGGCATACAATGAGGAAAAGGTAAAGTCCATTGAAAAGGACAAGAAGATTGCCACTCTAGAAGGAGAATAGGTAGCTCAATACTCTCCCCAAAGGATGCTAACTCAGGATCCACATCATCCTAGAAGTTCAAGCCCAATTATAACTTTCACTCCTTCCCCTGTGCCATCAAGTCCAATTACCCTAGCTGACTTGGAATTAGAAAAGAAAAAACTAATTGTTGAAAGGACCGAATTGGAAGAATCAAGAAAGAAATGTCTTGAAGAATCCTTAGAATTTAGAGAAGCAGAGGCATGGGTAAAATAGAAGTACTCTATTAAGATAAGTTCCACCCTCATGCAATGTACTAAAGAGATAAGTCTTGCTACTCTTTATGTACTAGGGAAAAGGGTAGTTAGCAAGGTAAATAAATATAATGCAGACAAGGATCAATGTGGCTTGATCATGGATAGGTGGAAAGGTAAAAAAGGCTGATTTGAAATTGTTTTATTCCATATCCAAGGAAGAAAACAATGTTGATATTGTTTTAACTAGTACTTTCAAATGCTTGAAATTAATGGTGGACATGGATATCAGGAGAAGCATCATCATTAGAAAGGTAGAGGCTTTGAGGAGAGAGTATTCAAAGGATAGGTATGAAATTTTTCCTCTCTCTCTCTCTCTCTCTCTCTCTCTCTCTCTCTCTCATTTTGTGTGTCTAACATAGGGCGTACACCCTATAGGGTGTGCGCACTATGTAAGAACACAAAAAATGGTAATAAAGGTAAGAAACTCATGAAAGAGTCCTACTTTTAACTGTTGTTGTCTATTTTTACAGTCTACTCGTCAAATATTCACTTTTCATGTTGTTGAAAATAAAAAAGAAGTATATTATATCAATTTGCAACACATTTTTGTTCAAAAGTCAACATTGAAGAACGAAAGTCAATCATTCTTCACCAAAATTGTTCCATTGAGGTAAGTTTTCTTTTTTAAATGTGAATTGTGAATAAAGAGTCTTTTTGTTTATAATTGCTATGATATGGATTTGTTGAATAAATAATTTAACATATTGTAAAAGATTTCTATTATATTTTGAGTTAATATAATTTAGATTTATATTATAAATTTTTACTTCTTGTAATAGATTAATATAATAATTTGAAAATTGTAATGAATTCATATATAGAAATCATCATCTGCCAAGGAAATGAGCAAAGACTCTAACACTAGAAGAACATGAAAGAGACAAAGAGAAGAAAAGGGATAGAATGAGACAACTTCGTGAACACAAAAAATTGCATACCATAGAAGAAGATTTGCTTTTTGATGAGGAACATGAAACATCAATAGAAAGTAAGAGAGAATTGGAATTGGAAACAAAAAGGCAACGCATGAGAAACTTGTGTGCAACAAGAAAATTGAATTATGAAGATGTGGGCACATCATCTATGAGTTCCCAAGTTGAAGAGACACACCCTTGTATCATCTTGAAGGCACACCATTGTATCATGTTCAAGGCACACCATTATATACATCCAAAGGTGTAGGCACACCATTATCTATATCCGAAGGTGTAGGCACAACATCATTTCATGTTGAAGGCACACCATTAACATCTCATGTTGGTGAGGATCCATCTTTCACATCTCAATTTGAAGGCACGTCATCTTTGGTTAAAGGTACATAGTTGACACATAATGTTGTTGATGTTTGTAATGTTGAGGCCACTCAACAATTGAAAACAACTCCTAGAATAATTTATAGAAATCCAAAATATTTGATTGATATTGATACTAACAATTTGCAACAAATGCTTGACAAGATTCCCAAGTGTACTTATAAAAGATATGTTATCCGTATTTGGAGATTATTTTTTGAGAATTTAAATATGACAGGAAGATGTCAACTATTTGTTCAAATGATGAGAAATCTAAAATTTAGGCCCATCATGAAGATTATTGGGCTAAGAATGATGGATTAGTCAAGTGAGAAATCTATTGTAAAGAATCTAATGACTGCATATGAGAGTGTGCGTTCTACATCACGCACAAAAGATAGTAATGTCACACGATGTGTACTTACATCAACAATAGTAAACACTCAAATGAAGAAATCGTGACTCAATAGAAAGACAAGAAAAGAATTGAAAATAAGTAGAAAGTCTCTAATGAGAGCTGTGGGAAGGCGTGAAAGAGTGGAAGATCCAAATAACAATGAGTTATGGGTATTTTTTAGTAGACTACCATGGAAGGATAAATCAATTGTTGAAGCTTTAAAATCTGTCATTGAAGACTTTTGGAAGAATAACACACGAGTATCTCCCAATCAACGAGATGTTGTAAGAAGGAGGATTGGTAGTCGAATCCGCATTCCACATCCGAAACATTTTTTGGATTCAACTCAGACATAATTCTTTGCAAAATTTATACATACGTATCCTCAATTTAAAATTAGTCAAAGATATTTTGAAATGGCTAAACCTTTTTATGTGAAGATAAATCACATACGCAAAACTTGTTGTTGTAGGGTACATATTGAATTTTCTATCCAGTTTGATGTTTATAAGCATATATGTGTAGATTTTCATATTAACAATGTTTTGCAAGATTGTAACATAAATGACCCACCTACATCTTCAAGGGAATTAATTACTGCAATTTTATGTGAAAGAGAAGAAGGTCAAAAATTTTACAAGCTCGCATGCTTGAATGGTACATGCATAGATTGTGGTGGTTTGTAACATTTTCCAATTTTTCAACCTATGGAGAGTACACATGCAATTGGGAATGAAAAAGTGGATTTTGGAAAATATAAGACAGTCACATATGCTCTAAAATATGGAAAGGAGGCTAAAAGATGTGATTTAGTAATTGAAAAGATTCCAGTGTATCAGTTCATGAGCATTTTTTGTGACAAGATTGTGTATGAGTATGCAAGGCATACACACAGAGCTTGATGGTTGGATATGCAATTCAAGTTGTGCAAGGACACATTCCCACTTGATACCATTGTGTCAGTTGTCAACTTCGTAGAGAACTACACTCTACAACCACAAAATGAGGTGCAATCAAAGTATTATAGCTCTCAACAAGTTGCTATATTTGTTCATATAGAATTTATGAATTCACTTGACAGTATAGAGGAGAATAGGAAGATATTGAGGGAGTATCATTTTTACATCAGTGATGATCGTTCATATTCTATAGAGTTTGTACATGATTGCTTTCATCTATTTTATGGTGATTTGAGTAATAGGAGCATATCATATCGTTGACACATCATATGGTCAGACAATTGTGCATCACAATTCAAGAATTCTTGGGTGTTTTATTGGTTGATCAGGATGCATACGAACACTAGTATTCAATATATGTGGAATTTTATAGAGGCCGGTCATGGAAAGGGAGAGCACGAAGGTGCAGGTGCATGTATAAAAAGGGCCTTAGCATGAAAAGAATTAAAGTTCAAAGAAAAGGCAACATTGTCAGATGCGAGATGTATCATCCAATGGTGTAATTCTACAATGGGTCCAGGTAATGAAGGTGAGTCTACGGTTCATATATTTTTTTGGTTGATGGATGAAACTAACATTGCACCATACGAGGATTGTTGTACATTAACAGGATCAAGTGAGCTACACTCTTTAGAAGCTCTAATGCAAGTTCATGTATCATCCACAAATGATATATGGCATGCTTTTATTCATCATGCACAGATGAAGATTGGGATGGGTGTGAGTCAAAGGAACGGGTTGAAAAATGGTCAACATGAATTTGTAGCCCACTTGACTCCTATCATCCCCCAACAATATTGCAACTGACACAAATGGAATCATCCATTGAATTTGACCATTTTTCTGATCTAGTGCAACCAGGTAAATTGTCAACTCACAAATAGTCTCAAATTTAGTACTTTATTGTAATTATCCATTAAATTAATCTCCTCATTATGATTTTATCATTGCACACCATGTTTTGGTTGTTATTTCACCTGAAGATAATGACAAAGGGATATATTATTATTTGTGTCATTGTGTTGAGGCCAAAAATAAATTGGATCACTCTGTTACGATGATGAAGGATTAGAATACCCTATAGGAGTAGTGGTTGTAACTGGTACATGGCTTAGACAGTATTGTTTGAAGAACCCTAGGTTGTGGTTGTTCGAGGATTGGGAGACACACAAGAATATTCTTCATTATTCCAACCTTTTCATTGCATCAAATGTCCATTTGACCAAATATTGAGGAAAACTACACAATAAAACTCTTTGGAAAGTTCACGAGTTAGACCATGAGGCAATACTTGAGACAATAAAGGGTAGGGAAGATCCGGCTGGTTCATTGGACTAAAAGTGAATCCAATATGTTGTAATGTAGAATCTAGTTGAATGCATGTGCATATAAAATGTATATTTGTAAAGGAATTAATTCCCTTGAATCCACATTGGGTGGACTGTAAATTTCTCATGCATTAACCTATGTGTATAATGGGAAGTTTGTAAGATTTAATAACAAATTTTCTCTTCTATTTTTTGGGGCAATACCAGAGGTTTTCTCTTCTCAGCTCTTTCCTCCTAGTGCTCCTAATGAGCTGAGTTGTAAACATATTTTTCATCATTAAATAAAAAATATATGTTTACCCTACGAATTCTAGAAATATATGTTAATCTTATTTTCATGTTTCATGCTAGCACATTCTTTGTATATATGTATTTACAAAAAAATCATTTAAAATATCAAACCGCACATTTAAATCATTTAAAAATCTTGCAATACACTTGTTGTGGCATCGAACCATCTCCACCAAAAACTTTAGAATGTTGGGTGACTGCTAGGAACAACCCTATCATGGAGGCGAAGAGGCTCGAACATTGTCGACCACTATGGAGCCAAGTGTCCCTCAAGGTGCACTAGGCAACAAAATTTCTGATCTTCAGGAGTCATTTTCTTGAAGATCACATGGGTTATTGACAAGCTGTTAGGTGGTACAAGACTGTGTCATGGAGGCCTATGATAACCTATCTCAATTTTTGGAGATTCACTTTTGTTTTCATTTTTTGACCCAATCTCGGTTGATGTCAAAACTTGCAATGTTGCACAGTTGAAAGCTGACACATTTCATATCTTGAAAACCGCTCATCATGGAATCAAACTGTCTACACCAATAGCTCCAAAATGTTGGGTGAATTCTAGGAACAACCCTATCACAGAGGTGAAGAGGCTCAAACCTTGTTGACCACTATGGAGCCAAGTGTCCCTCAAGGTGAACCAGGCAACAAAATTATCGATCTTCAGGAGTCCATTTCTTGGAGCTCACATGGGGTATTGAAAAGGAATTAGGTGCTATAGGACCATGTCATTGAGGTCTATGATAACCTATCTCATATTTTGGAGATTTGCTTCTTTTTTTGTTTGCCGACCCAATCTCTCTTGATGTCAAAACTTGTGATATTACATAGTTGCAAGCTGAAACATTGCATATCTTGAAAACCACTCATCGTGGCATCAAACCATCTCTTCCAACAGCTCCAAAATGTCATTTGAATGCTATAAATGACCCTGTCATAGAGGTAGAGAACCTAAAACATTGCCGACTGCTATGGAGCCAAGTGTCCCTTAAGGTGCACCAGGTAACAAAATTGTTGATATTCAGGAGTCTATTTATCAGAGCTCCCAAGGGCTATCAACAAGACATTATGCTATAGGACCATGTCATAGAGGCCTATGATAACCTATCTCATATTTTGGATATTTGTGTTCATTTTCATTTTCTGACCCAATCTTGGTTGATGCAAAAACTTGCAATGTTGCGCAGTTGAAAGCTGACACATTGCATATCTTGAAAACCGCTCATTGTGGCATCAAACTATCTCTTCCAATAGCTCCATAATGTCAGGTGAATGCTAGGAATGACCCTATCATGGAGGCGAAGAGGCTCAAATGTTGTCGACCACTATGGAGCCAAGTGTCCCTCAAGGTACACCAGGAAACAAAATTGTTGATATTCAGGAGTCCATTTCTCGGAGCTCCCTAAGGGGTATCGACAAGCCATCAGGTTCTCTAGGACTATGTCATGGATTCTTGTGATAATATATCTCATATTTTGGAGATTCACTTTCATTTTCATTTGCCGACCCAATCTCGGTTGATGCAAAAAGTTGCAATATTGCACAGTTGAAAGCTGAAACATTTCATATCTTGAAATCCTCTTGTTGTGGCATCAAACCATCTCTACCAAAAGCTCCATATTTTTAGGTGAATTCTAGGAATGACCCTATCATGGAGGCAAAGAGGTTTGAATTTTTCTGACCGCTATGGAGCCAAGTGTCCCTCAAGGTGCACCAGGCAACAAAATTATCGATCTTCAGGAGTCTATTTCTCAGAGCTCGCGTGGTGTATCAACAAGTCATCAGGTGCTACAAGACCATGTCATGGAGGCTTGCGATGACCTATCTCAGATTTTGGATATTCTCTTTTGTTTTCATTTTCTGACTCAATCTCGGTTGATTCCAACACTTGCAATGTTACGCAATTGAAATCTAAAATATTGCATATCTTGAAAACCGCTTGTTGTGGCATCGAACTATCTCCACCAAAAGCTCCAAAATTTTGTATGAATTCTAGGAATGACCCTTTCATGGAGGTGAAGAGGCTTGAACATTTCCAACCTCTATGGAGACAAGTGTCCCTCAAGGTGCACCAGGCAACAAAATTGTCGATCTTCAGGAGTTCATTTCTCGAAGCTCGTGGGGGGTATTGACAAGATGTCAAGAGCTACAGGACCATGTCATGGAGGCCACAATAACATATCTTAGCTTTTGGAGATTTTCTTCCATTTTTTTTTTCCAACCTAATCTCGGTTGATGCCAAAACTTATAATGTTGTGCAGTTGAAAGCTGGCACATTGCATATTTTGAAAACCGCTCACTGTGGCATCAAACCATCTCTGCCAACAGCTCTGAAATGTCAGGTTAATGCTAGGAATGACTCTATCACAGAGTCAGAGAGGTTCAAACATTTATGACCGCTATGGAGCTAAGTTTCCCTCAAGGTGCCTAGTGCACTAGTAAATTTTTTCCATATTTTTGAAGCAAGTTCGTCAATTTTTTGATACATATTGGTCGACCAAATGACCACTATTGTCATCAGAGTTTTTTTGTCGCAACTTGCCACATTTTTTATATCCATCGTAAGTGTTAGGGATTTTTCTTGCATGAACTATATTGCTTGATATGCTTATTTGAATCTTGTTACCTCTTAATTCTGACTCAGAGTTCAGAGGCAAGAAAAGCCTAATTGCTAAGGACTAAAACAATATCCT
>MU223637.1:70495-94153 GCA_018584345.1 Thuja plicata | reverse complement strand
CCCCTGGCTCTATATGTATGAAATTGAAAGATTAATGAAAGGTCGGAAAATTTTTGGTGTGGAATGCTTGATGTTGTAGAGACAATTGAAGGTGTTTTATGTCAATTATTTTATGTTCCAGTTAGTTGAATGGTTCTTTCTCTTAGTCTAAGTTACATTAAGAAAGAAAGGATGTTTCATTCTTTTGTGGCGAGGATGTGAGTAAACCTCAGTAGGATGTGCTGTGGGATATTCAGGGAAGAGCTGGATAGAAGTTGTTAGTGATATGATTCCTTTTCTTAATCTGAATTGCAGTAGGAAGGAAAGGATGTTTCATTCCTTTTCTTTGAGGATGTGAATGAACCTCAGTAGGATGTGCTATGGGGTATTCGGAGAAGGATTCATTAGGAGTTTTCATCATTGCATTTATCTCTCTGTTAATAGTTGTTGTAGATTAGTTAGTGCTGAGCGTATGAAGTCATAAGATGTGTGAGTTATACAACTTGGTTTATAGATTAGAAAGCTCTCCTTGTCTGGATTAAGTTTTGTTTAGGCTTAATTCGGTTTGCCTCTTCTACTCTCGGGTTAAGAGCATACCCTGTGTTAGTTTTACGATCAAGACATAATTCATTGCATATCATTCCAAAAGGGAGTTGTACCTACCAATTCAGATAAAAGCCAGTAATCAGAGAACGGCTTTTCAACTGTTGTAATCAGATATTGTTCATAATTTGGGCATTAAGAGTCATATTCCTAAGAAGTAAGAAAAGACAAATATGTTTACCAATAAATTTTTGGCGACTCTACTGGGGACTTGAATAGTCTCTAGATCAGTACATCATATCATGAGGACAAATGGTACTCCCTCATGAGAATATCTTTCCAGTGCTCCAACCAAACCTTGGTTTTCAAGATGATCAAGAAGACATAAGCTCGTCTCTCAATACATTTGTTTGGAGATATAGGATGAACACTGAGCATTACAGAAATGCGAGCCAGGTATTAGAGGAAGAAGAAAGAAGGGTGGAAGCTTTAGAAAGAGCTGTTCAAAAGAGGAATATCCAGAGAGCAGAAAGACAAGCATGAAGAGAAGACCAACAATAAACTCTTATCAGCACCCTGGAACGCACAAATTTCCTTAGGAGTACCAGAGAACAGGGTGGGCGAGATCCTACGTTTCACAAGCTAGAAGAGCTTGGTTTTCCCATCCTAGAGGTTCCTAAAAGAAGAGGAGGAAAGAAGAGTCAGAGTAGACTGGCTTCCCCTGTTAGGAATCAAATCACTTCACAAAGCACTTTCCAGGTATTGACTCTTCATGGTATCAATACTCCCTCGGTTGTCAATTTTCCACCACATAGTGCAAGGGCTGTCATGGCTGCTCCATGGGCTGCAGCAGTTGGACCTTTAGCATTAGCGGCTTATCATCCACTTCCTGTGGGGTCGAGAAAGAATTTCCCTAAGTTTTTCAGTGACGTACAGGTCACTCTGGATGAACATATTAAAGCATTCTTTGCAGCCACTACCATCTTGGGGGTGGCACATGAAAATGTTGTTGTAAGACTATTCATTGAGACTCTAATAGAGAGCGCCGTGGATTGGTTCTACCATCTAGATGATGACTCTATCACTAGCCGGAACATGATGAGGATGGTGTTCGAAGCCTGATTTAAGACTGCAGAAGATGAGCATGCTCTGTTAACGCAATTGGCATCCATCAAGAAGCAACCTCACATGAGTATGAGGGATTTTGTAGCCAGTTTCAACAAAATTACCAGTAGAATCCTTGCTGCTGCTAGGCCTACTGCCGGTAATCTCAAAATTTTCTTCATAAGCGCGATGCCTCCGGATGTAAATTATGACTTAAGACGAGCACGCCCTGCTGATTCAGTAGATGCACAAAGAAGAGCCATTGAGTGCGAGGATGACTTGATCTTCGTGGGAAAGTGGAAAAAAGAGATTCAAACCAAGGGAAGCTCCAGAAATACTACGTCATCTGATGAGATGCTTTAGAAGTTGTCAAATGAGTTGGTCGCGATGAAGAAGCAATTACCGGGTTTCAACAATTCTTATCAGCGGAATTTTTAGAATGTGTCGGGAAGAGGTGCAGATAATAAGTTCCTGCAGCTTACAGGCGCCCAGCCTAGATTGCAGATTGAGGCAGCACCCAAGAAAGGGAACATGTGCATGTTTCATTTGACTACGGATCATGACGGTGAGAACTGCCCAGAGACCGTCCGTATGATGCAGTTATTGGCCACCAATGAGCTGAATGTAGCAGCTCCTTGTGTAGATTTGGATACATACTCCAATGGTGACTCTGGAAATTTATTTGTGGAGTATAAATCTGACTCTGAAATCAAAGGTGAATGCTATGCTACCATTGACGGGACTTTGTATCAAGTACTCACCCGGGGACAAAAGTTGAAGAACCAGTCTTCGAGCCAACCTCTCAAAGGTGACTCTGC
Source organism: Thuja plicata (assembly GCA_018584345.1). NCBI lineage: Eukaryota > Viridiplantae > Streptophyta > Pinopsida > Cupressales > Cupressaceae > Thuja > Thuja plicata. The sequence continues at coordinate 91,709 of MU223637.1, read as the reverse complement.
TCCTTCCACGAGCAATGCCCATGCTGATCAAGGAGCCTCAATTTCTCAAATGGGTAAGGATAAATCACCTTTTGATTTTATCCAATTTTGTGAAGAAGCAAAAATTCAGATTTCCCCTATAGATTATTTAGCTTCACATCCTTCTGAATTAAAAAGACTAGTGGAGAGATGTAAGGGGGATGTCTCAAACTTGAACCACAATGTGGCCATAGAACAAGAAGAGGAAACATTGACAGCTAATTTGTTTCATCAAGATGAATGTACTGTGTTAGCAACCTCTCCTAGTTAGAAACCTGACCCCTTCTATGTTTCATTGTATATTAACGGTTGTAAACTAAGTAACTGCATAATAGACTTTGGAGCATCGGACAATGTCATCCCCCATTCAGTGGCCAAAGCCTTAGGTCTTATTCTCACAGAGGTGCATGGGATATGTTATTCAATGGATGCTAAACAAGTCCCCTTTCTAGGACAAATTAAAGATGCCCAGGTTGCTTTGGCCTCTCACCCCGAAAAGAAGCTCTTATTGACTATCCTAGTGGCAGACATCCTGGCAAGCTATGGCCTCCTCCTAAGTAGAAGTTTCTGTAGAGACTTAGGAGGGGAGATAAAGTTAGACTGGTCTCAGGCTATGATACCGATTGGGAACAAGAAAGTTAAGTTGGAGCCTGAAGAAAAAGCTAAATTCACCATCCTGAAATCTGATGATCCCAAAGCCCAGATACTCTACCAAGAGTTGGAATTTGGCAATTACATGTTGTTCGCTGAAGAATCCCTGAATGAAGAAAGAAGTGAAAGTCCAGATGAAAGAGCTTCATATGAAGGGAGAAACCTTACTAGTATATGGACCCTAGAATTTCATGGAAGTTGTTCTTCATCAAGATCTGGTGCAGGCGTCGTGTTAATCCCTCCTCAGGGTGAACCTGAACCAATGGCCTTTAAATTGGAATTTGAAAATACCAAAAACACCACCAAATATGAGGCTCTGTTACTTGGAATTGCAGCAGCAAAATAAAAAGGAATAAAATTGCTAAAGGCTAGAGGCGACGCAGAGCTCATTGTGAAACAGGTTAGAAAATGATATTTTGTCAAGAATCATAGATTGATGAATTATAGAAACAGGGTCTGGGAAGAAATAGAAGGTCTGGATGCCTTCTCCATTGAAGCGGTACCGAGAGAGTTGAACACCAAGGTAGACTCCATGGAAGTTTTGGCTTCTTTATTGTTGCCTCATCCAAAGTTTAAAGACAAGAAGTATCAGATCAAGGTTGTTTACAGAGCTTCTGTTCCAAACAATATGGATTCTTGGCAGGTTTTTGAAGATGACAAGAGCCTGTAGTTGTTCTTGGAAAGCGACAAGATTACCTCTGAATGCCATGTGAATGAAGGAGAGAAAGAGGATTCCAGTTATCAATCACCAGAAAAGCAAGGCGAAGTGGTTCAGTTACAAGGTAATATTATCCCGCCTTATTTTGTGTCTTTGGAAAAGTTGTTTAATAGACATGATGCTTATATAAAGCAGAAGAGAACGAAAAAAGGACCCACTACTAGTGAATATGAAGGGGTGAACATCGGTGATCCGGATGACCCCAAGATGATCAACATTGGCAAATGTTGTTCACCTAAAGAGAAGGAAGCCGCCAAGAAACTCTTTATAGAGTACAAGGATGTTTTCACCTGGAGCTATGAAGACTTGAAAAGTTATAGAGGCGGAAAAGTGAAACATCAAATTCCTCTGAAGCCAGATGCCATCCCTTTTTGCCAGAAATAGAGGAATTACAACCCCAAGATAGTAGATGCCATTTTATAAGAAGTAGACAAAATGCTGAAGGCTCGAATTATCTACCCAATCCATCACTATACTTGGCTAGCTAATATAGTGCCTGTTCAGAAAAAGAATGGAGAAATCAGAATTTGTGTCAATTTTTGAAATTTGAATCAGGCGTCTCTTAAAGACAATTTTGCCCTTCCCAACATGGATTATTTACTGCAAACGGTGGCTGGGTCCGAGATGATGTCCATGCTCGATGGGTTCTCGGGCTATAACCAGATTGAAGTGGAGGAGAAAGATCAGCACAAGATGGTGTTCACAACCCCCTGGGGTACATTCGCATACCACAGAATGCCTTTCAGTCTGATAAACACAGGTGCTACTTTTCAAAGATGCATGAGTAAAACATTTTCTGATCTGAAGGATCAGATCATGGGGATATATCTGGATGATCTCACTGCGTTTTCAAAGAAGATAAAAGACCACATAGAAGACTTAAGGAAGGTCTTGCAAAGATGCCAAGATCATGGAATCTCCCTCAACCCAAAGAAATCTGTGTTCTGTGTAACAAAAGGAAAGCTCCTCGGTCACATAGTCTCCCAAGATGGAATTAGGATTGACCTAGAGCGAGTTGAGGCTATTCAAAGATTGAGTTTGCCATTGAACAGAACAGGAGTGAAGTCATTTTTTGGGCAAGTCAATTTCCTCAGGAGATTTTTACTAGATTTTGCAGAGATAACCCAGTGCATTGTAGATATGATGAAAGGCAATGCAAATTTTAAATGGAGCGAACCAGGGAAACAAGCTTTCCAGAACATCAAGGATGCTATTGCTAATGCTCCAGTGTTGAGTCATCCAAATTATGAGCGGTATTTCATCATCTACTGTTACACTTTCAAACACACTCTGTCAGCTATACTTATGCAAAATAACAATGAAGGAGTTCAGGCCCCTATAGCTTTAATGAGTGTTCCCTTAAAGAATCATGAATTGAAATATTTACAGATTGAGAAACATGATTTTGCGGTGGTTAAAGCATTGAAGAACTTTCGATTCTACATCTTGCATTCACATTCTGTGGTGTATGTCCCAGATGCAGCAGTGAAAAGTGTGTTGACACAGCAAGAAGTGGGTTGCAATGCTCGAGGAGCTTGGATAGCAAAGACGTAGGAATACGACATTGAAATTAAGCCCACTAAACTGGTAAGGGGAAATGCTTTATGTAGAGCGATCGTGGAAAAAAAGATTGTGGAAGAGACAGAGGAATCCAAAGAAAAGCAGTTGGTCTTGGCTGTGGGACTCCAAGATACATGGTTCGAAGATATTGTTTACTTCCTCACATACGGAGAATGCCTAGATGGCCTGACGGTGAGACAAAAAAGAGAGCTAAAATTAAAAGCTGCTAGATTCGTAATTTGGGATGACAAAATGTTTAAGAAGGTGATTGATGGTACTTTCCTCAGATGTGTAGATAAACAACAACAAGAGAAGCTGCTGAAAAATTTTCATGACGAAGCCTGCAGAGGACATTTCTCGTCCTCCGTCACCGCTTTCAAAATTTTGAGACAATGCTACTACTGGCCTGGGATGTTCAAGGATGCCTATTCCTGGGTAGAAAAATGCAAGAAATGCAAGATGTTTTCAGGGTGTCCTCAATTAGCTTCTCTCCCGTTGAAGCCTGTGGTGATAGAGGAGCCTTTTCAACAATGGGGTCTTGATTTCATCAGCCCAATTAATCCAGCCTCCAGCGCTGGTCACCAGTACATAATAATTGCCACTGATTATTTCACCAAGTGGGTGGAAGCTAAGGTGACAAAGAAAAAAACTTCAGAAGTGGTATGTGAATTTCTTAAAGAGAATATACTAGTCAGGTTTGGCATCCTAAATAAGTTATTAATGGACAATGCAGCTTATTTCTCTTCAGCTAAGATTACTAGTTTTTGCTTTGAATATGGAATCACTGTTAGCCATTCCTCAGATTACTTCCCATAGGGAAACGGCCAGGCCGAATCCAGCAATAAGAATTTGGTGAATATTATTAAGAAACTTTTAGAAGATAATCAAAGAAACTGGCATAAAAAGCTGCATGAAGCGTTATGGGCGGACAGGGTGACGCCAAAGAGAGAAATTGGTGTATCACCTTTTGAGTTGGTTTATGGAACTGAAGCGAGCCTTCCATTACCTCTGGAATTGGATACCAACAAGCTTAGAAAGGTGATTGAAGATGGTACATTCAGTGATGGATTAGAGAAGAGGATCTTGTATCTAACAAAACTAGAAGAGGAGAGAGCAGAGATAGTAGATCACATCACTCAGCATCAACTGCGAGTGAAGAAGCTATTTGACAGAAAGGAAAGACCACAGAAATTCATGGTGGGCGATAGTGTATTATTGTGGGATAAGCGAAGCGCTCCCAAAGGGATGCATAAGAAGTTTTATTCCCTGTGGAAAGGCCCGTTCATAATCCACCAGGCATTTGATAACAATTCTTTCAAGCTGGCGTATCAAGATGGTGAAGTGTTACCACTAACCTTCAATGGTCAGGAATTGAAGCTTTATCAAATTGCAGATTGAAAATAGGTAACCCCTGTAATGTATCATAGTTTTGTTCTGTTGCTTTGCGTTCCATAGGTTAGTTTCCTTTCCCTTGCTTTTGTTCCTTTCCTGTTTTGCTTGCTTTTGTTGTGTTGCTGCCCTTTTGTTATTCCTTGTGAAACCAGAGATACTGAGTCCCTCGCTTGGGTATAATCTACCCAAGTCCCTAGTTGGAGCCAGTTGTTGCCCCACTTTTCATCTTGTACCCATGCTGTCAAAGTAGAAGATTTGGAGTCATAGTCAGGTCTAGTCTTGTTTGAGTCTAGGTCTAGGTCTTCCTTAGGTAGGAAGTTCTTGCCGGGTTTTCCCTGCCACTGCCTTTCCTTCTTTAAGCCAGATGGGTTATCTAAAAGTCTTTTCATTTTGGGTAGGTTATAGATCCCAACCTGGCAAGGATAATTTGTTCTTATTGATGATCTTTTTCAAGCAGAAGAACGATTGGGAATCATAATTTCCAGGCATTCATAAGAAATCAGAGAAGATTCTTCATGTAGAGGATGCAGTGGCAGAACGGTGATTGTAGATGTGAGGAGTTATTATTGATATCCTTGAAATGGCATTGGATCTAAGCATGGTGATTGACAAACTAAGAAGAATGGGCTATGAAACATGGAAGTTGTGTTATTTGGTTGAGCAGTTTACTGCTAATATGATGGTCAATTGGTGACAGAGAGCTGCAGAACGTGACATTGCTTAAATGACAATCAAGTCTGTTGAGCCTCGACTTGACTTATCCTTAGCATGTATTTTGTTGATGCATCGAATAACAGTGTTTTGGAGTATCTGAAGATGTGAGTTGCAGAGTTGAAATAAGTTTTCAAAGAATAAAGATCATTAAAGGATATGACAAAACTGAGTTAAGACACCTCTGGTGCATAATTTTACATTCACTAAAGACTTTGATCTCTATTGTTTTAATCCATATCTCTATTCTCTGAGACAAAACGAAACCAATGCAACAAACGACGAGCAATTTGGTGAAGAAATGAGCGAGAACGAGCTCGGCGGGATTTCAGAAATCATCTACTCCATGGTGGCTTTCGCACCTCTCGGGTGATTTTCTGCAAAGGAGAATTTTACACTATGCGGGTTTCGCACCTCCCAAGTGATTTTCCACAAGCTTAGTTATAATAAGGTGGGCCCGATTTATTAAAAAGGAATATCATGTCATTGTTTTCAAAGATCAAATAAAGCATGTGCTTTAAGTTAAGTAGCCCGCGCACTTAAAAATGACGTGCGGAAAGATAGGTAGTGGCTTCTCCATATTGCGGGTTTTGCACCTCTCAGGTGATTTTCCACAAAGAATAATTTTTCACTTTGCGGGTTTCGCACCCCCTCATACATTTTCTGCGGAGAGAAGCCAAGTTGCAAATTTCCGCCGGAGCAGCTCATTTTCCATTTTCTGCCAAAGAAGCTATGGTGTCAGTTGTGGATAATGTTAACTGTTGTTTGCATGTTGGCTAAGTTTGAACATAAGCAGTTATTTGACCCCGAAGCCCAATGGATTTGACTTGACAGATGTCATTAAAGAGAAGATGAAGGATTCAAATTGAAGCATCACAGTTATAATGTCTTTTCTTATTCCCATGTCAGCGATTGGTTTTTCAAATTCTATCATCATGCCCTGTCTTTTTGTATTCTGTCATTTGGAGGGAGATGAACCGATTAAACTTCCTTTGTAATGGTCATCCCCTGGCTCTATATGTATGAAGTTGAAAGATTAATGAAAGGTCGGCAAATTTTTGGTGTGGAATGCTTGATGTTGCAGAGATAATTGAAGGTGTTTTATGTCAATTATTTTATGTTCCAATTAGTTGAATGGTTCTTTCTCTTAGTCTAAGTTACATTAAGAAAGAAAGGATGTTTCATTCTTTTGTGGCAAGGATGTGAGTAAACCTCAGTAGGATGTGTTGTGGGATATTTAGGGAAGAGCTAGATAGAAGTTGTTAGTGATATGATTCCTTTTCTTAATATGAATTGCAGTAGGAAGGAAAGGATGTTTCATTCCTTTGCTTTGAGGATGTAAATGAACCTCAGTAGGATGTGCTGTGGGGTATTCGGGGAAGGATTCATTAGGAGTTTTCATCATTGCATTTATCTCTCTGTTAATAGTTGTTGTAGATTAGTTAGTGCTGAGCGTATGAAGTCATAAGATGTGTGAGTTCTACAGCTTGGTTTATAGATTAGAAAGCTCTCCTTTCCTGGATTAAGTTTTTTTCAGGCTTAATTCAATTTGCGTCTTTTGCTCTCGGGTTAAGAGCATACCCTGTGTTAGTTTTAAGATCAAGACATAATTCATTGCATATCATTCCAAAAGGGAGCTGTACCTACCAATTCAGAAAAAAGCCAGTAATCAGAGAACGGCTTTTCAACTGTTATAATCAGATATTGTTCATAATTTGGGCATTAAGAGTCATATTCCTAAGAAGTAAGAAAAGACAAATCTGTTTACCAACACAATCCTTGACATAATTCAATCATGGTATTTAGATAGCTATTCATTCTTTGTTGCTGGGTAAGAATAAATTTCAATATTAATTTAATCCAAGCTTATTCAAAAAAGTATGTGGATCTGTCCCTTCCTTAGAGTGGAAGTAATGTAATGTAAGTGAAAATGACTCTGGCTTCAATGATAAGATTTCCCATTTATCTAATTTCATCAGCACGAACATAGATGTTTTGATGGATTTCCTTAAACGCAGTTGATTTTGGTCATGGAAATTGTAAAAAAGCTTGTAAATGTAGGTAAAACGAGATAAAATTATGTTATTTTGGGTTGTGTAAAATAATCTACAATGACTTGTAATTGAGAATACGAAATTAGGAAGTAATCATTTCAACGATGAAAAGAACGCTTTAGAAAATGTAGAAGAGTAAACATAATGCATTATTTTAATTTGTTTTCATAATTACGTGTTCAAATATTGCAAAAAAGACATCAATAATTTAATGAGAAAGAGTGAGTGGGCAAACGAGAGTGATCAAATGGAAGAAATTTAAATTTAACAATGCATGCATAATGTGCCATCCCCAGAATGATTCCATAGTGTTCTCTCATCCTATCAAAGTATTGACAACCTTCTGCCACTAGCCCAGAATGACTGCAAGCAGATAGAATAGCAAGAAAGGAAATGTCATTTGGTTTTATGCCAGACATTAGAATCTAAGAGAAGAGCATTACAACACCTTCACCTTTACTCTACATCCCATAACCTGCATTCGATCAAATACTTTGCGAGCAAGTCTAATACTTAACTTGTATGATATTTTATATACATTGTTATCAATGAAACCCTTGCACCCTGGTGGTGCAAGTGCTAGTATATATTATTACATGATTTATATATTGTAAGCCCCCTCTAACTTAAGCATCTAGAAAATGAAACCATAAATCTTATTACGATGTTCAAATAAGCAACATGACTTGCAACTACATACCTAAATTTTTCTTTCTTGCCCATGTATCTGATGCAGAGGTGGCGGTTGGTGACCTCATTGATCATGTCTGACAGAAATCTATCTCCCATTTTAAAAACTTCTTACTTCCAAATCCCCTCAAGGATGCACCTTCTAGGCTACCCCAAGTGCTCCTAGTGCTTCCCAAACACCATATCTTCACTCAAGACTTCAACCTTAATTTTAACTTTGTAAACCATACCCAAGATCCAATACTCTTGTAACCCCCAAACTAGGCCTAATTATCATCATTTAAAAAGAAACCCCTAACTCCACTTACTCTCATGACTCAAAAGGATGAAACATTCTTCCCTATTGTTTCAAAACATAAGATTCTTAAGTTTATAAGACTTTATCTCTTACTCATTTATCTAGCCACTAAACCCTTTGTTTTAGGGTCACTCCATGAGGGTTTGTTCAAAATAACCTCTTCAATCCACTCCAAGCCAAAAAAAATACACAAACACTTCACTATGGACCCCTACATGGAGAATCCATCACCAAACTCTTCCATCCTCAAAGCAATCCACTTCATAACTGACTGGTGTCAAATCAGGGTTTAATCTCTGCCAGCGATTACAACCATTCTTGGTTCTTCAAACACATTCTTAAATATCTTGCATAGGATAAGTATGGAACAAGAAATATATTACATGAGTGTGCTCTCCCACCAATCACAGTGATCACAGAGGGTGGGAGAGATTTAGCATTCTAAAAACTTCAAAATAATGAAATGTTGATTGTATCTAACCAGTCACTGGTTTGAACACACCAGTCCAATGTTCTTTCCCTAAGACACGATGGAACAATAAAAGAATGCAAGGAAAGAATGGATAACAATAAATACAATTCTCTATATCATTTCTATTCCAAGATCACACTACAAACTACCATGATAATTTATTGTTTCTAACTATACCGTGGCACAGAGAACAAAATTGGAGAGAATAGTTTTGTTTTATTGATTAAAAATTCACTACATTGCGTGGTTTTACTACCACCATCCCTAAATACCATCTACACATGCATACCCTTCCTCTAATAATCCTTTCAAGGTCGGTATCCCCCTACACAACCATAACACTCAGTTATATGACTGTTACTAGTTAGTTACAAATTGAGATTTGTTGTCTAGTTGACACTAAAGTATCAAATTTGACAACCTTTTATCATTAAGGTGTTTACAATATTTCCTTAACCTTTTCAAAGGTCTACTTCCCCATTAACCCCCTAAAAAACCCTTAGATTCCCTTACAAGCCTTACTAGGCCTAAGTTGCCAACATGGGCAAACTCCAACTTTTGAGCACTTTTAGTGCTTTTACAATATTTAATTAGCTCTAGTGGCCACATTACACTTATTAAAGACCCTATAGGCCTCTAGATCCCTTTTCTAGACTAGGATCAAAAAAATGACCCTCAATGACCCCCTTTAGGTGCATTTTAGCCTTATGATGCTATTCACTCCTATTACATTTCCTTTATAGTTTAGGCTCATTACATTAAAATGAATCAAATACAAAATGGATCATAGATCCAATTAAATTCACTCTTGATCTTTCAAGGACATTTGTCCTTCATGAGTCTACATAAATTTCCTTGCATGCCTCTTTCCAGGGTGCCCTGCACTAGTATCATATTCTGCTTTCCTCTCTATTTCCTGCACCTGTATATACAGCTACACATCTATATGCATGATATAAAATTCATAGTTTATTACATACAAGATCGTAAGATAAGCTACATCAATAACTTAGCTAAATCAATCATAAGGTATTTAAAAATAGTTTCATAAAGAGATGCAAAATATGTAAAATATTGGTAAGGGGTGGCAAGATCAAGGAAAAACTCAAAAGTACAAGACCTAAGGGCAAGACCTAATGCCTCGGGTGCTCATCATAGATGGAATTGCCTACGTAACTCATAGAGACATTGTAGTTCAAGTTTAACTTTAAAACTAGTCTTTTAAAGGATGGTAGAAGTGGTTACGCAACCCCTTTCTAGGGTAGAGTCCCTAGATAGTGTCTTCATTGGCTACCACCCACTTAGGTGAACAAGGATGAGATCATAATTACATTCTACCAACAAATAAGTTATATGTAGACCTCCTCATAAGGTTACCTACCCAACAGTTCATAACTACGATGGAGAACCAATTCTTGTAAGATATTAAGGTCAATCATAATCAGATTTATATAAGTCACATGATACATATGCTAAATATTGCATAGTAGACAATAAACAATTAGAGCTACATACAACTAAATACAACATGGCATGGTAGTAATGAATAACCCACCCTTGAAGAGAGAGATATGGTACTTTTTCAATGTAGAAAGTGAAAGTTGTTATTGGTCAATCTAGATCAATTGGGTCCACCGCAACCTCATGAGATTGAGATTATGTTAAGCCTATGATAAGGAATGTACATGTTTCTATGGTAGGATAGAGCATCTATGATCCCTTGGAAATTATTATCAATTAGTAATGGTAGGATATCATATTTATGTTCTGAAGCTTCTTTATCCAAAGGGTATCAATGGCATTTCTCTCTTGACTGAAATTGAGGGTGCAGAAGATGCTTTGCATCGTTTGGGTATACCACTCAATTTCTGTACCCAAGGATGCAAAGCAACCTTCTGCACCCCTTATTAGATTGACGATCAAGGACATTGATCCCATTTTGATAAAGATTATTCAAGAAAGATAGATGGTATCCTACCATTTCTACCTGATAAGAATTCCCAAGGGAGAAAGAGAAACCAATGATTAGTAGTTGACATTGAGAAGACCTAAAACAAAGACAATAATGAAAATAATGAATAAGTATGCCAACATAATTAATAAGTGGGAAAAATACATTGATCCAATAGCAAAAAATACATTACATGATTTATTATTGTAAGCCCCCTCTAACTTACACATCTAGAAAATGAAACTATAAAGCTTATTACGATATTTAAATAACCAACATGACTTGTAACTACATACCTAAATTTTTCTTTCTTTCATGTGTATCATATTCTCCTTGCCTCTCTATTTCTTGCACTTGTATATATGGCTACAAAACTAGATGCATGATATAAAATTCATAGTTTATTACATATAAGATCATAAGATAAGCTACATCAATAACTTAATTAAATCAATCATAAGGTATTTAAAACTAGTTTCGTAAAGAGATGCAAACTATGTGAAATATTAGTAAGGGGTGGAAAGATCAAGGAAGAAATCAAAAGTACAAGACCTAAGGGCCAGACCTAATGCCTTGGGGGTTCATCATAGATGGCCTTTCCTACGTAACTCGCAGAGACATCGTAGTTCAGGTTTAACTTTAAAGCCAGTCTTTTAAAGGATGGTAGAAGTGGTATCAAGCTTCTTTATCCAAAGGGTATCAATGGCATTTCTCTCTTCACTGGAATCGAGGGTGCAGAAATTGATCTGCATCGTTTGCGTATAGCACTCAATTTCTATACCAAATCGATGTAGAGAAACCTTCTACACCCATTATTTAATTGAAGATAGAGGACATTGATCCCCTTTTGATAAAGAGTCTTCAAGAAAGATAGATGGTATCCTACCATTTCTACCTGAAAATCATTACTAAGGGAAAAATAGACCATAATTTTACCATCAAATTTCTTCCCATCTGGGCCTTCTAACACCATATGGAATGTTTTGTGTTTATAGAAGAGCTCATAAAAACCTGTCTAGTGATCATATTGTGTTGAAGGTGGTGCCTGATGCTGCTACAATGACTACAAACATTAAATTTTGCATCACTGCCTGATTTCGTTGAAGCAGCATCAGACTCCACCTTCATCACAATATGATTAGACTCCAATGTCTCCGAGGTTGAATCTTGTATGCTTCTGTATGATCCATAACCTGCAAGGAAGGAAAAGATGGGGTTAGATCCAAAGGATCTAAGCAATGCATGGTACCCTATTAATGATCCTCATCTACAATTATCCATGTGCATAGTCAAGCTATACACTTCTAAAAGGAACAAGGATAAAATTTACAAAAATCCATCCAAGATATAGAAAATCATAACGAAGTCATAAACAAAAAAAAGTTCATGAGTTTATCAAAATATGTCCAACGTATCTACATGAAATTATAAAAAGGTTTTAGAATCTACAATAGCCCTCTGTTAGTCACATTTATGCATATGGTCCCAAGAAACTAGCGCACAAACTACACAAAGAAGGCATCACAGAAACATGATTTATGCTTTCGCTATTGAAGCAATATCGGTGGCACTAGCTGCCTCTCGAGTCTTGCACAAGTTGTAATCATTTCCTACATCGGGTATAGACGTAGATGGGGTAGATGTAAATGTGGTTTCACCGACCCACCAAAACTATTGACATCCACTATTTCCCTACAATACCAAATCTACATCAGTTCTTCCTAAAATGATTACTTGTCACATTACTTTTAAACATAAAATATAACTCCATATTCAGACCTTTTTCATATTTGGGAAACCCCAAAATTGATGCCCAGGATTACTTGTTGTGCATGACATCTTCAACACACAAGGGCCAACACCACATTGACACATAGGCACATTAACCAAAGCCATTGATGCTATATCGATAAATATTGTACTGTCATTCCAACATATCATTTTGTTTAGTTGATTATTTTGTTCATTCATACTAATTATAATTGCAATAAAAAGAAACATACTAATGTAGACAACATCTCAAATCAAATTGCAAAATGACTATTGTCAATATACAGTAAAAAACCAAAAAGGAGGTAGCATCAAACATAAGAAATGTCAAATACTCAACTTTGTATTGCGAAAATTTTAAATACTCAATTTTTCTCTTTTGTCAATGTTTTGTATGGCATCTGGTGTAAAAATAGCACCTCACAAGTCCAAAATACTAGGTTGGGTAGATACTCCCCTAAGATGGCTTGCAAGTAGAGAATGGAAATGGGTAGGCCCATAGACTATAGTAAGATATCTAGGCATTTTTTTTTCCATTGAACCCTCTATTAATGACATGTGGTTATAGATTTATAAAAAAATAGAGAACAAAAACCTCAAATGGAAGTCCCACATGTTATCCTTGGCTGGCAGAGCCCAAGTTGTTCAAAAGGTTCTATCTTCACATGCAGTGTACTATGCATCCTTGTGGATGATGGCCATTTGTCAAATAAATAAACTTGAAAAAACTCTGAGAGATTTCTTGTGGTCTAATGGGATGGGAAACAGGAAAAGAAACTGTACAAAATTTAATAATGGGTGGGATAATACAGGTCCTAGGAGCTCCACAGATGGATGGGGAGACACATATTCAATATTTCATGAATCTTTTTTATATATACTGATAATCTTGTAAATTTTAAGGGTAATAGGTAGGACTTGGTAATATATAACAAAAAGTACTCTATTGTTGTTAATGTGCTATACTTGTAAATCTTCCAATTGATACACTACTTCAATATATTAAAAAAAAAGCTAAATTTCATAATTCATGTTTTGTCTTGTTTCCTAGGTGAGAGAATTCAATGCTTCATTTTTTTTGGATTCATCTAGAACTCACTTTGGATATTTCTACAAAATCTATTTATTTTTGTGATTGGGGCAATTAGTGCCTTGTCATCAATCTCCATGAAAGATGGATAGGTAGAGGATAGAAAGGTTAGCTCAATGCTCTCAAACTATCTGTTGCATGCAGACGCTTGCACCATTTCTACAATCTAGCTAAATCAGTTATACTTTCATAATTATTTGTGAGGGTAAGGAAATATTCAAAAATGGTATGGTTGCAAGGAGAACTTTGATAGATTTGAGAAGCAAATGTTAATAGAAATTTACATTGTTGGGTCCTTTAGTATATGTCTGATATAACTATCTTACCTATTGCCAGTTGGTAATTATACTTGGTAATTACCCTATTTAATGGGAATGTATAAATACTCCTTATGTTATTAGATCAATATTTCAAATATTCATTTTGTTCCAACACTATCAGCAAAAAAAATTGCAACATTCACTGGCCAAAATTAGTTGAACATTAATGCATTGCACTAACATCTAAGTACAAGCCAAATGAACTATTAGAATGATAGTATGTCATGAGATAAATACAAAAATTATATTAACTAACTTTGAAGGATAAAGAAATACAAAAATCAGAAGACTCAAGTTGGGATCAAGGGAGTGATAAGGCCAAGGAAAGAGTCAAATGAACCTAAAAACAACACCAAGGGTTACATGAATTTAAATGAGCCCAAAACATAACATGATAATGGTAGGGTATGTAATTTTTAGTATTACATTTTGCCCCTATGTTAGCATGCTACTAGAATTAGGTGATAAGTACAAATATCAAATAAATAAAATTAAATATCATCAAAAGTAGAGAGTCGTTATATGAATTATGGTTAATTCATGTTTGTAAGTCATCTTGCGATTGTGAACTATTTTCTTCCATCATCATTCTCAAAACTGAGATAAAAAGAAACAAGGGCTGCACGCAGCTGGAGTCCCTGCCTTAGGTAGGGGAGTAGAAGGAAGTGTCAGCAATGCTATCTTTGTAAAAGATAGGCACGTGGGGATGGGAAAGCCTATCTAGCAGTGGTTATAATAAAGGGCTTATAGTTAGCTTAACATTCTTCTATTCCTTATGTGGTTGATGGAATGGATTAGATTATATGTGCTACAAATATCAAAGGCTCATAGAGACTCGAATGCAGAGATTGCTATTGCATCAATTAATTTTGAGAAATCCCTTAATGTAGATGGGGGGACTACTTAAAATAGGGAGTGGAAAACTACTGTAAAAATGCTCTTATAAGCAATAATCCCTTAATGTAGATGGGGGGCTGCTTAAAATAGGGAGTGCAAAACTACTGTAAAAATGGTCTTATAAGAAATTCTATCGTGATTTTCTTTTGTTTTGAGTTTGAACAACTAGTAGAAAAAAACATAATGAATGAAGGTACAACTGTATTAGGAAAGGTCTTTGCATTTCTTGTGAGAACCCTCAATTGTCCCCCGCTAGTACTCTATTTTGGCATGAACCCAACTGCACCTAGACAAATTGCAGCACATGACAACACACATTACAAGAGACAAACATTACACAGTGTATTAAGTGAATCAAAACAATAAGAAATACATAGTAAGAGTACTCATGATTCGTATTATTTATTTATTGTCTTCGGGCATATGCCAATGTCAAGGGTGAAATCAAATTCCAATCTTAATCGACATTTTCCTCACTACTACCTAATTTGTATGCAATTACAAAAAAGGATGAGTGAATCATCATTTACTTATTTTTGGAGAAAGATCTCAACTAAGTTATTTAGAGATTGTGTACCTGGAAATGTCCAAAGTTGTTGTTGCTTCTACACTTCATTGTTAACAATAAATTTTAAATGGGTTTGTTTACTAACATCTCATGACCTATTATTTGGTACTTAAATATTGTGTATATAGAGTTAAAAGATTATTTTACACCCAAATTTATAATGTGGTCGTGTTTAATATAATATTCATCAAGAAGAGGTCAGTTGAGCTCTAGGTTGTACACTATTTATTCTTTGTACTCCAGTAAACCATGATTTTATTGCTTAATATTATTTCTTGTGACCTTGAATCTATGTAGTTTAGAAGGATAAGCTCCAATCTCTGCAACCTGCAATCAAATTTGGAATATAAAAGAAATGAATGTATGACTAAGGTAAGAATACAGACAAAAACTAAAAATAATCAAAACTGAAAAAATGGAACAGAAATGCATACCTCTGAGTGTTGTGGTAGTGGAGAGGGGTGAGCATCTATAGTTGAGAAGATAAAGGCAATGGTAAAATACCAGAGCCCAAGTGGTTCGAGTCAACAGCAGCCGCTCTCATCTCTATGAAATTTAAACAAAAGACAGAAAATAACAGCAACTGAAAACTATAAGAAATAGAACAACATCAACTGATAACTATAAGAAATAGAAAATTGAAAAATAGATGTTAAGCTTAATCCAAAGAATGTTCTATCATAATTTTTTTCCAAAGATATAGCTAATGGAAGAACATATATAGATGCAGCTATGGAAAGACTCTTACCTTTGTAGCTACTGGATGTCCAGCTGTAGGATCTTGATCTGTCATTGATGGTGGGTGAGATGGTTTTGGCTAAGGGGCCAGATCTCGATCTATCGTTGATGGTGGGGTAACGGCTATAAAACTCGAGTAGGCCTAGATTTTGTGTGGAGTTTCAGTGTGGAAAAGGAAAAAATAACTCCATTGATCCCCTTTCTTTACTAGTATTAGGATGCCCTCTATGCCCTTCATGCCCTCACTTTGTAGATCGTGGGTTACCTTCATGCCCTTCGTGCCCTTTATGTGCGCGTAAGGAAACATAATGAATAGAAATATTTGTTTTTTAAGTAATGCCCGCATTAGTGGGAATTCTAATGAATATTGGTGTTCATCAAAATTCTAATGAATGTGGGCGAGAAAAATAAATATAATGAATGGTCAAAAATTTAGGTCAATTTTAGGGGTTAAATGTACTAGTGAGGCAATAAAATTTTTGATATTCAGGAGTCCATTTCTCGGATCTCCTAAGGGGTATCAATGAGCCATCAAATGCTAAAGGACCATGTCATGGAGGCCTATGATAACTTATCTTGGATTTTGGATATTTTCTTTCATTTTCATTTGCCAACCCAATCTCGGTTGATGCAAAAACTTGCAATGTTGTGAAGTTGAAAGCTGACACATTGCATATCTTGAAAACTGCTCGTCATGGAATCGAACTATCTCCCCCAATAGCTCCAAAATGTTGGTGAATTCTAGGAATGATCCTATCATGGAGGCAGAGAGGCTCAAACATTTTTGATCTCTATGGAGCCAAGTGTCCCTCAAGGTGCACCAGGCAAAAAAATTGCCAATATTCAAGAGTCTATTTCTCGGAGCTCCCAAGGGATATCAAAAATTCATTAGATGCTACAGGACTATGTCACAGATACCTACAATAACCTATATCAAATTTTGGATATTCACTTTTGTTTTCATTTTCTGACCCAATCTCGGTTGATGCAAAAACTTGCAATGTTGCGCAGTTGAAAGCTAACACATTTCATATCTTGAAAACCGCTCATCATGGCATCGAACCGTCTCCGCCAAAAGATCTAGATTTCTATGTGAATTATAGGAATGACCCTTTTATGGATGCAAAGAGGCTTTAACTTTATCAACTGCTATGGAGCCAAGTATCCATCAAGGTGCACTAAGAAACAAAATTGTTGATATTCAGGAGTTTGTTTCTCGGAGATCTTGAGGGGTATCAACAAATTGTTAGATGCTATATGACCATGTCATGGCAACCTATGATAACCTATCTTAGATTTTGGATATTCAATTTCATTTTCATTTTCTGCCCCAACCTCGATTGATGCAAAAACTTGCAATGTTGCACAGTTGAAAGATGACACATTGCATATCTTGAAAACCGCTCATTGTGGCATCAAACCATCTATGCCAATAGCTCTGGATTTTTGGTTGAATGCTGGGAATGACCCTATCATAGAGGAAAATAGACTCAAATATTGCTGACCACTATGGAGCCAAGTGTCCCTCAAGGTGCACTAGGCAACAAAATTTTCAATATTCAGGAGTCTATTTCTCAGAGCTCCCAAGGGGTATCGATGAGGCTTCAGGTGCTATAGGACCGTGTTACAGAGGAATGCAATAACCTATATCAGATTTTGGAGATTCTCTTTTTTTTTCATTTTTTGACCCAATCTTGGTTGATGCAAAAAATTGCAATGTTGCATAGTTGAAAGATGAAACATTGCATATCTTGAAAACCTCTCATCGTTGCATAAAACAATCTCCACCAATAGCTCTAGATTTTTGGGTGAATGCTAAGAATGACCCTTTCATGGAGGCGAAGAGGCTAAAACATTTTTGACTTCTACGGAGCCAATTCTCCCTCAAGGTGCACCAGGAAACAAAATTTATGATATTCAAGAGTCCATTTCTCAGAGCTTCTGAGGGGTATCGATGATTCATCAAGTGCTAAAAGACTATGTCATAGAGGCCTATGATAACCTATGTCAGATTTTGGAGATTCACTTTCATTTTCATTTTCTGACTCAATCTTGGTTGATGCAAATACTTGCAATGTTGCACAGTTGAAAGCTGAAACATTGCATATCTTGAAAACCCCTCATACTGACATCAAACCATCTCCGCTAACATCTTAAATTTGACATGTAAATGTCAAGAATAACATTTTTATGATTCACAACTCATTTGAACATTCAAGACCACAATGTATTGGTGCATCCCTTAACGTTATTGTAGTTCCCTAAATAGGTTCAGGTGGTCAAAATGCTCCAATAAGACTAAAATTGGGTAGGATTGATATTTTTGATCTTGTATGAGCTATTATCATTTCATTAAGGTGTTGGAATGGAAATTACAAGTCTAAGTTTATGAAATGAAACATGCATATTCTCATTAAGTATGAATCATTTAGTAACAATATACATAGATAAACGTGCAAGAATAAATATAAGATATAAGCAATTTACAAAGCATAAGACATCCACATAAACATAAAGTAGTCTATATCAATACACATGATATATTCGTAGAGCATGAAGAAAAATATATATGTCCAATAATGTCATAGATCAAATATGTCCAATAAAGTTAAATTGGCATCATGAAAGCCAAATGGATATAGAACATGTCACTTATACAATATACAAAAAAATATGTCAAGCAATGCCATATTGGCGTACAATGATTATCCCTAAACTAGTCATTTCCCAGAAGGGGAAGAAAACAAATCCCGGGTTGTCTTCGATCGTCACATCGATGGAGATGAAGTACTCTTCTGAGTGCGCTCACTAGTCCTCCTGTCTAGACTCTTCTGCAACTCGATCTGATAAAATAACAAGTATAAACATCAATAACTAATATACATAGGAATTTAATTATAGGATGACATAAAATAGAATATTTTCTTACCACTACCAAATAGTCGCTATGTATATCCACTGAAGGGGCATGGTGACGATCTGGAGTAATGAGTCCTTACAACAATAATCAAAATAACATTTAAAATACATACATGAATATCATTAAAAATTTCAATACAAACTATTAAAATAACAATTCTAATTAATTAATCTCTTTATACCTCAGTCAATGCATCAGAACTAGCTATAGTTGTAGCTACGCCACGATTCAAAATATCATGAACAAAAGGAGAAGTCTCTGATGTCAATAACTGAAAATGAAACAAAAAGAGTATTATGTAGTTATCAAGAATACCTATAATATTTTACAACCCCACTAATTAATAAATGATACCTCTGTGAAGGTGCCACCGCATCCTTCAATGTGCGTTGGTGATGTTGTAGCTCTAGAATTAAATTAGTGCACATGTATGGTAATTTATAAGACAACCATTAATATAAGAACAAACCACTGACTTGTTAATTATAATGCATTATTACTTATATACCTGTGCACTAAATGATTTCATCACAATGCTAGGTGAAGGAATGTGATCATTTCTATGACAACTTTGACTCTGGATTTTGATCATAATTTGTCTACTAAATTAGTTATTCATCCATTTATTAATTAAATATAATCAAGTAAATCAAATTAACATGCAAATAAACATACCTCAACAAAATGTGAATGAGGCCCTTTGTTGTCTAATGTCAACGTTGATGGTCTAGCAGTGAACTAATGTACATGCACAATAAGTTATGAGACAAACATCCATATAATTATAGAATAATCAAATGTATACTTTAAAAATGTTTTATTCGATACATACTTGTGGAGTTGACGATGTAGTGTATAAGGGGTCTGGGGGATCATTTCCACTGCAACTGACACTCTTTCCTTGAATTTTCACCATAAACAAAAGATACTAATTTAATTAAATTCATTCATTTAAAAATGAAATATGATCGAATAAATTCAATGAACTTGCAAATATTTACCTATGTATCAATGCAAAATGTTGCATTGAGAAAATCATTAGTCATCAGTCCATCATCCTCTTCCTCTCTCTGAGAAGTACCAAATGTGCATAGGGATCCACAAGAATGACAATAATGACCCCTCATAGACTGACCATGGTCACCCTCGAATAGAGGAGTGGCGCACTGAATGAGAGTCTATGTTAGAGCACTAATCATGCCTAGTGTGTCCACCTCCACATGTTCCTTCACATTGGAAGGAATACTAACATGATCCACCTATGGCTTTCCACTGGGAAACCTAGGTGCATTAGAATAATGATGTGCCATAGGTCTATCAAATGATGACCCCCCACCTCTACCCTAAGACTCTAGAAATTCAAAATAATTTGGCACTTCCTTCAGGAAAAAATCACAATAGAGTTTCCTTGGGAAATAGATAGGAACCTCATAATTGTTACAAGGAGGGGAATCAAAGACCATCCACTATCTGTCCCAAAATTTTGTTTTTATATCTTCATTCAAGCACCAATGAATTGGGATCCTCCTTGTTGTAGGTTTAAGAGTTTCAATTTCCCCTATCTTTTTAAAGAGTTTGCAAATGTCGGCTTTTGTGATTTCTTTTTATTTATGTCCTCATATGATAATTTATTTGCATAATATTGTTTTTATTCTTCTCTTTTGTCATGCCATAAATTTAGTTTCCCACTAATTGAACCTACGTGGGTCAAGATTAATTCTAATGATTTTGAAAGTGGTGCCCTTCTAGGATTTGTACCAATGGAATCTTTTAACCTCCTAAGTAAAGATTCTATTTTTGTTTTCCCTCTCTGTATTTGGTTTATCAAGTTTTCATGTGTTCTAGGAGGAGGTTTCTCGATTGGTGAAGGTGGTTGGGGTTCATTTTCTTGGTTATTTTAACCATTCATTTGTTCATGAGGAGAAGATGGAGGGTTTGGTTGACAATTTTCTGTGGGGAGATCATTCCTTCCTAGAAATTAAAAGAAAATCTATTTTAAAAGTCTAATTAAACAAAATTTAAGACAAGAAACTTAAACAATCAAATTTGATTGAAAACTAAAAATTAAACCTAAATTTCATTACAAATATGATACATGGTTGTATAATCACTTACCTCTTCTTCCGGTTCGACCTTGATGACATCGTGGATCCATTTTTTGCTTCAATTTGATGGAGCAAAACCCACAATGAATCACGTACACACTGTTAGAGAGAGAATTATTGACAAGCCATGAGTTTGGGCAAATAAAATAAGTGACAAAAGTGGCTGCCCAAACTTTATATAAAACCTAATATGGCATATGTTAGAATACTTCAGAGATAACTGAGAGGGGGGGGGGGGGAATCAATTATCTATAAATTTAAATCTTTATCTTATACTTATTAATCCAGATT
>MU223637.1:47848-65414 GCA_018584345.1 Thuja plicata | reverse complement strand
TTGTATTTCTTCTTCCATGTCTTCCTGCGTGCATTCTTTGCTTGAACATCTCCTTCAAACATGTCTTCTAAATACTTCCATATGATATATGCTTTGTCAATTTTCTTGATTTCAGAAAATTCACTGTTAGATAAGGCGTTGTTTAGGGCTTCTTTGGAAATTGCATTATTGGTAAATGTTTCCTTCTATCTTCTATTAGCATCATCCTTTGCAAGGTCTTTCAAAGATGGACTTACAACTTCTTGTGTAGCAATTTCAAAGATGTCAAATCCAATGCACTGTAGATGTGTTATCATTTTGTTCTTCCAATCTAGATAGTTCTCTCCATCGAACTTAGGGCTCTCTTTTCTGAAGTATACCATCTGATCTACCTTAAGCTATTAGGATTTCTCTCCAAGGCACTTGGCTCTGATACCAATTGTTAGAATACTTTAGAGATAACTGAGAGGGGGGTAGGTGAATCAGTTATCTATAAATTTAAATCTTTATCTTATACTTATTAATCCAGATTGATACAAAGTAAATGCACATACAAATAACACTTTACACAACACATCAATTTGGTTACGGGGAAACCAAATGGTAAAAACCCCGGTGGGAATTAGTACCCATAAAGAACTATACTATTTATAGTGATCCCTGTTAAAAGATCTTCCAACCCTGTTAGGAGTTGTACATTATAATGCAGTAGTATAGTGACCTAGTTAAGAGTCAGACCCTGTTAGGAGTCTTTTACAATAACCTTGTTAGGGGTGGAGGACTCACTGTCCAAGGACTCACTGTCCAAGTGGTGAAGGCTACAACCTTCTGGTTATTTGATACACATTGTATCAACAAGGTGAACTGATGTTTGTGACACTACTTGTCTAATCAATTTCTTTTGTGCGCCAATGCTTTAACCTCTTGTAAAGCACTACAAAAATCTTCTCTTTATTCTGAAAGCTTCAACTTTAATATCTATATTATCAACATATGATAAATATAGCTCTGCTGCTTTAACACTCTGCTCTGCTTTTCTAATCTCTGGCTTTCGCAACTCTTCTTATCACAAATGAACTTCTATAAGTACATACACCAAGTATGAGATCATGGGACCTATAGGACAACTCTTCTTAACATCCTTGTCAGCTCTACTAAGTGCACAATCATAATTACAACCGCGCAAGTAATAACTGAATAGACGCGTTGCTTCACTGAGTCGGCTTCATCAATTTAACAATAACTTTGCAATCTTCTTGAAACACATTTGGCACATTTAGATTAATATCAACAACTCATAACTCATCATGAATATACACACGCATATCCTACAGATAGGTGCAACTCGATCAACATGTTACATACGTCGGCCTTACACAGTTATTTTTCAAGAACTGTAACCATCAATAATAGAATTACATATCTTAACTGAATCTTCATATCTGAGTCTGCATGTATGAACATAGCATTGTAAACATTTCAACAACATGTATCTATCCATGCTGGTCTTCATTTCATCATATTGATAAGTACATACAGAATTACTAGTGTGTATTATATGTTGTCATCAATGACAAACATACAATCAATCAAATGTTCAAAATCAAATCTCCAACAGCATACGCCCTATAGGGTGCACTATGGTTTGAATATCCCAAGCCATAAGGTGCACATGCTATAGGGCGCATGCCCTATGGCTTGGATTACCCAAGCCATAGGGTGTACACCCTATGTGCATATGGGAGACCAAAAAGGTATTTGGCACCTTTTTGGTCCCCCATCTTGGTGCATATACCCTACAGTACTTTCACTTGTTCAGTCAGATGTTGATTGATTTCATTTAGATTTGTAATGCTTCCTTTAGATGTGTCAGATGTATTAACAAATCCATATCCCAATGAATCAAATAGGTCAGGTATCTTTTCTTTATGGCAGTCAGTTTCTTTGTAGCGAGATGCCATGATTTTTCTTTCAGCCAATAGCTCTTTTATTTTGTTTCTTGTGTCTTTGTATTTCTCAAAGAAAATATGTATTTGCAACTTCTGATTCTCAATATGTTTATCAATCTTATACCTTTCCATTGTATGATATTTTCTCTCAAGTGATTAAACTTTTCCAAAATAAGAGATCTAGCTCTGATACCAATTGTTGGAATAATGGAAGGGTGTGTACTGAGAGGGGAGGGGTGAATCGGTACCCTTAAAAAATTTTACACTTTAAACCTTAGTAACCATTGCTTGCATAACCGACCATTCTATATTTTCTACTTTATGCATGTAATATCATAACATAAATGTAAGTGCATGTAAAAAAACATAGAAACATTCATGAAACTCATTTACACGTTGCACAAGAATTGATAACGCAGAAAATCCTTGTTAGAAGGTAAAAATTACTAGTGCAGGAGCACCCTAGTTAACCTAAGTGTTAATTTGGAACTTATGGTTTCCTTCAAGGTCCTAGTTACCTTTAGATCATGTTAGTATCATAGGTTTCACATTGGACTTCTTCTGTAAGACCTAGTTCCAAGATTGGCACTTTATAAGCCCTTGGTCAATAATTGGTCAATGAATTTCCAAAACCTAAATTATAGGTTATTATCATTTTTTTCATGTTTTGATCCATTAAGGATCACAAAATAAATGTTTGGACCAAGTTTGGTCACCTAGGATGCAAAATTGCAAAATATTGCAAAATTGCTCAAAAAGTTGTCAAGCAACATTGACAACTTTTGTCAAAACTTGTAAAACTCATTCCCAAATGGCTACTTAGTTTAAAAATTAAATTTAACCATTGGGAATGCCTACATAAGCCCTTATATGTGGGTGGTAGGATGATGATGTAATTTTGGCATTGAAATCAATAAAGATCAACCATTTCTCTGCAGATCTGTGAAATAGTTAGTTGGTACAGACACATACAGAAGAAATTGAATAAAGTCTAACACAAGAAGTTGGCCCTGTGAATTATCTTCCTTTTTCACTTGGTCTCATGTATTGAATTTATATACATTGAAAGTTATTGAATTTTCATTCTCGAAGCCTGGTTTGTAGGCCCTAAATTAGGGTTTCACTAAGAATTGTGTATATTTCTTGTTTCCACCATGGTAATTTAATGACCCTTGGTGGAAATCATGTTTTTATTATGTTCTTTAAGAATATTTAGGTTGGGTTTTTCAAAGTGCAGGGAGATGGGAATTCCATGATTCCCTAGGTGTACATGTCAATGTGTGCACCAATCAGTGAATTAGGATAGTCCACATATCTTTTGTTTGGGGATTCATCAAGACCTCAAAATCAATGTATAAGACCCTCATACACTCCCTCACATGATCCAAGTGTTTTTTTTTCATTGGATGCAATAAAATAGCACTTTTAGTGTAAGTATAGACCTAATTAGGCCTAATTGCAATAGCACTTTGTGTGTCAACCTGTCTTCCTTTCACCTTCATATTTTAGTGCTTAAGTATATTACCTTAGGCCATAAAGGATATTTGAATCCCTAATTTTTTCAAGGGTTTATGTGGAAGTATTTTTTGTAAGATCAAAAATCCTTCGAGAAAAGGCTACAAGTCAATAGGAGGTTTTCCAAAGCAACTATTTTCAAAAGGTTGCATATGTTGAATAGGATCATGGAATCCTTGTATTAGGGACCTAAATAGGCACATACATGAGTGTATGTCACCCCTGGTCCTTGGAGTCATTTTATGGGGTATTGTTGATAATTTGGGATAAGTGCTTAAGAGCCAATCATTTGGAATTAGTGTTCTAGACTTGGTGGAACCTAGTGAGTAGGTTTCCATATGGGTAGTAGGTTGTGATAACCTATATCCAAGTCCTTTCTACACTTGTGATGAGTGTAGAGAACTTTTTCCTCTTGGAGTTGGGGTATTGAAGGATACATTATCCTTTTGAGTCCTTTTGAGGCTTCTGATTGTCCACTCTACATAAATTGGTATCAGAGCTATGTCTTCTCCTAAGGATGAAGAAATCCCTACAAGGGTCACAAATATGGAACTTGCAAGGATAGTGAGAGAACAGAAGGCAAAAAATGCAGCCCTAACTAGGAGGCTTCAATAATTGGAGAAAAAGGTAGAGAGGAGAAAAGAAGACACATTCAGTGGTGAAGAAGGGAGTGAAGAGGAAGATGACACCCCTGATTAGGATGTAAACATTCTAGTAGATCAGAGACCCCTCCTAGATGCCTTAAAATCTATGGGGAGAATAACCATGGAGGAGAAGTTGGATTTACCAACTTTCAATGCAAAGATGAATGCAGATTTGGCCTTGGACTCAATTGAGTCCTTGACAAGATTATTTTAATGTGAGGACATACCTGAGAAGCAAAGAGTAAAAATGGAAAGATCCAAGTTGAAGGGATCATCCCTAACTTGGTGGAACTTCATCCAAATAGAGAGGGTGAAGAATGGGAGAAGTATGATTACTTCATGGAACAATATGATAGCATTGATCAAAGAGACATATGTGTCTGAGGATTATGGGGTAAAAATCCATAGAAGGAAGCAAAAATTAAAGAAAAAAGACATGGATGTAGGCTCATACACTGAGGAGTTCCTAAAACTATGCATGAAGACAAATGCAGCAGAGGGTGAGGAAGAAAAGCTAGCAAGGTACCTGAATAGTCTTAAGGTATCCATTCAAGAAGAACTTAGCCTACATTTCCCTACATCAATAAACAAATGTTATCAAATGGAACTCAAAGTAGAGGAGAAGTGGAAATGAAAAAAAGATTTTGGCAAGGGAAAGAGAAGTGATGGTGGAAATAATTTTAGAGGAAGAGGTACCTCTTGGAATAGAGGACAATACAGTGGTAGCAGAAGAAAGACCCCTGACCAAAGCCAAGGAGATAGGGAACAAGGTGATTCAAATTTTAGAGGAAACTATAGAGGAAGAAGACCCTTAAATAGAGGGAGAACAAATACAGGAAGAGGTAATGGACCTCTAAGGTGTTACTACTGCAATCAACTAGGACACCATGCAGGGAGATGCCCTGAGAAAAGGAACAACAACAATCAGGGGGAGAGAAGGACATAACTCATCTAGGAAGAAAAACAAGAAGATAATGCCAACCCAAGGGACCTATAATGAGAGGAAGGAGCATGTCTGATGATGATATAAGTATTCCTTCAAGTACCATAGAATCAAGAACCACCTCAAAGGAAGAACCTCTTCAGGACAAAGATCAAATGCCATGGAAAGGTATGTAATGTACTAATAGATTCTAGTTAAACTGAAAATTGTGTATCTCTTGAAATGGTTCAAAAAATAAATCTTCCTAAGAAGCCACACCCCTTTCCCTACCATGCCTCTTGGCTAACCAAAGGTCAACAAACTTTAGTAACTGAACAAGTATGGGTAGAATTTTCTTTTGCAAACTTCAAAGATAAATTGCTTTGTGATGTTGTGGAAATGGATGCTTCCCACATCCTTCTAGGTGGGCCTTGGAAATATGATGTGGATGCCACACATCATTTTAGGAAGAACACCTACTCCATCACCAAAAATGGGGAAACTTTCACCATGAGAAAGAACCTATTGTCATTACCATAGGAGAAAAGGAAATGTTACAAGTGTTAAAAGAACCTAAGACTGAAGCCTTTGTTCTAATCTCTAAGCCTAAGGATAACATGAGAGTTGATGATAAATACCCCATACCAAATGAAGTCAAAGAACTGCTAAATAAATATATTGATGTCATTGCTAGTGACCTACCCACAAGCTTCCCTCCCTTAAGAGATATCAGTCATCAAATAGACCTTATACCTGGTTCTTCCTTACCTAATAAGGCCGCATACAATATGACACCTACTCAGCATGCAGATATTACAAAACAAGTGAATTAACTATTAGAGAAAGGCTTAATTCAGAAAAGTCTTAGCCCATGTGCAGTCTCATCTGTTCTTTCCCCTAAAAAGGATGGAAAATGAAGATTATGTACAGATAGAAGAGCCATAAACAAGATCACTATAAGATACAGGTTCCCTATCCCAAGAATGGAGGATTTACTTGATCAATTGGGAAATGCATTTTACTTCACAAAAATTGATTTAAAATCAGGATACCACCAAATAAGGATAAAGCCAGGAGATTAATGGAAAACAGCTTTTAAAACAACTGAAGGCCTTTTTGAGTGGTTGGTGATGCCATTTGGGTTGAGCAATTCCCCAAGCACATTTATGAGACTCGAATTAAATCTTTATTGACTTTATTGGTAAATTTGTAGTCATATATCTTGATGAAATTCTAATATTCAATCATAGCAAGGAAGAACATCTTGATCATATTAAACAAGTTTTAAGGAGACTTCATCAACACAAGTTAGTGATTAACTTGGAAAAGTGCATGTTCATGAAGAAGGAACTTGTGTTCATAGGGTTTTTCATCTCACAAGGCACCCTAAAAATGGACCCTGAGAAGGTTCAAGCAATTGTCAACTGGCCTCCACCAAATAACCAAGGTGATGTTAGAAGTTTTCATGGTCTTGCCACTTTTTATGGGAAATTCATAAAAAAATTCAGTCATGTTTGTGAACCTATGTTGGACACTATTAAAGGTGGTAAGAAGATTAAGTATGTATGGACTAAAGAGGCTAATGATGCTTTCCAATACCTCAATAATAGGGTATCTCAATATCCAATCTTAAATCTTCCTGAATTCAACAAAGTGTTTTTTTGTAGAGACAGATGCAAGCAATTTGGCAATAGGTGTTGTCCTAAGCCAAGAAGGTAAGGTTGTGGCATTATTTTCTGAAAAATTAAATGATGTAAAGAAGAAATAATCTACTTATGATTTATATTTATATTCCATGGTTCAAGCACTTAAAAAATGGAGACATTATTTTCTCCCAAAAGAGTTTCTTCAATACTCAGGACAAACTGGGGGGTAAACATGTAAAATGGATGGAACAATTGTAGGCCTACACATTTAACATAAAGCACAAAAAGGGACTAGCCAAAAAGGTGGCTAATGCACTTAGAAGAAGGATTGGATTAATTGAAGAAGTTCAACTTCAAAGTGCGGGCATTGACTCACTCCAACACCTATATGTAGGAGATCCAGATTTTGGAGAAGCCTTTGAGGTGTGCAAAAATCTGACAGGAAGGTATCATACTGATTTCTCTAACTTTTTGATACAGAATAATATTTTGTTTAAGGGGGCTTAGTTATGCACCCTAAGTTTTACATGAGAACAAACATAATCAGATAAAAGTATTGTGGTGGCATGGGAGGTCACTTTGGAATAGACAAGACAGTAAACTTGGTAAAGATAAGTTATTTTTGGCCAAAATTGGCTAAGGATGTTAGGAAATTTGTTGAATCATGTTCCATTTTTCAGCAAGCTAAAGGAGTATCCACTAATCAAGGTTTGTATCAGCCTCTGCCTATACCCACTAGACCATGGGAGTCCATCTCCATGGATTTTGTAATAGGTTTACTAAGAACAAGACAGGGTTATGACATTATTTTTGTCATAGTGGATAGGTTTAGTAAAATGGTGCATTTTGTTCCTTGTAAGAGCACAAATGATGCTTCACACATAGCATGACTATTGTTCAAAGAAGTGGTTAGAATCCATGGCCTACCCCAAACAATAGTTTATGACAGAGATATAAAGTTTCAAGGTCACTTTTGGAGGACACTTTTCAAGAAACTAGGCACCAATCTGACCTATAGTTCAGCATACCACCCACAAATAGGTGAGCAAATGGAGGTGTTAAATAGGTCTCTTAGAAATATCTTAAGGTGCCTCACAAAATAGTACACTCAAAGTTGGGATATGATACTTCCCAAAGAATAATTTTCCTTTAATGACTCCTTGAATAGATCTATAGGCAAGACACCTTTCCAAACTGTCTATGGCTTACATCCGAAGGGTCCTCTAGACTTCGTAGAGTTACCTTCAGATTTAAAAGTGAGTGCACAAGGGGAAGATCTAGCAAAGATCATCACCAAAGTACAGACAGAAGTGAAAGACACCTTGTAGTAGTCCACCATGAAATACAAAGCACATGCAGATAAGAAGAGAAGAGAGATTCATTTCCAGATTGGAGATAAGGTATAGTAATACCTGAGGGAAGAGAGACTACCTAAGGGCAAGTATTCAAAACTACATATGAAGAAAGTTGGGCCATGCACTATTCTCAACAAGATGGGTGAAAATTCCTATAAAATATCCCTTCCTCCTACCTTATTGATATCTCCTATATTTAATTTTTTTGATCGCACCCCTTATAAATGTGTTTTAGATATGACCAATGTGCAGGATCCACAAAGTGAAGAGGATGGAGGAGACTATGTCACCAATAATCCATAAATAAAACCAATGGAGTTGGAAAAAATCCTTAAATCCAAGGTGCTCAAGAAAACCAAAAAAAATAAGTATATGCAATACTTTTTCAAGTGGAAAGGACTCCCTAACATAGACGTTATCTGGATGACAGAGGACCAAATCAAGCAACATGGCATCACTCTTGATAAACTAACCTCAAGTAGTAACTCGAGTTCAAAACCTCATGGGGAGTATGGTGCAAGAGCACCCTAGTTAACCTAAGTTTTCATTTGGAACTTATGGTTTCCTTCAAGGTCCTAGTGACCTTTAGAGCATGTTAGTATCATAGGTTTCACATTGGACTTCTTTCGTAAGACCTAGTTCCAAGATTGGCACTTTATAAGCCCTTGGTCAACTATTGATCAATGAATGTCCAAAACCTAAATTATATGTTATTTTAATTTTTTTCATGTTTTTATCCATTAGGGATCATAAAATAAAGGTTTGGACCAAGTTTGGTCACCTAGGATGCAAAATTGCAAAATTGCTCAAAAAGTTGTCAAGCAACTTTTGAGCAACATTGACAACTTTTGTCAAAACTTGTAAAACTCATTCGGAAATGGCTAGTTAGTTTAAAAATGAAATGTAACCATTGGGAATGCCTAAATAAGATATTATAGATGGGTGGTAGGATGATGATGTAATTTTGGCATTGAAATCAGTAAAGATCAACCATTTCTCTGCAAATTTGTGAAACAGTTAGTTGGTATAGACAGGTACAAAAGAAATCGAATGAAATTATGACATAAAAAGTTGGCCCTGTGAATTATATTCCTTTTTCACTTGGTCTCATGTATTGAATTTCTATACATTGCAAGTTATTGAATTTTCATTCTTGATGCCTGGTTTGTAGGCCCTAAAATAGGGTTTCACTAAGAATTGTGTATATTTCTTGTTTCCACCATGGGAATTTAATGAATCTTGGTGGAAATCATGTTTTGATTATGTTATTTAAGAATATGAAGGTTGGGTTTGTCAAAGTGCAGGCAGATGGGCTTGCCCTGATGCCCTAGGTGTACATGTCCATGTGTGCACCAATCAGTAAATTAGGACAATCCACATAACTTTTGTTTGGGGATTCATCAAGACCTAAAAATTAGTGTAGAATACCCTCATACATGCCCTCACATGATCCAATTTTTTGTTTTGTCATTGGATGCAAGAAAATAGCACTTGTAGTGTAAGTGCCGACCTAATTAGGCCTAATTGTAGTAGTACTTTTGTGTGTTAACCTGTATTCCTCTCACCTTAATGTTTTGGTGCTTAAGTCTATTACCTTAGGCCAAGGGTATCTAAATACCTAATTTTTTCAAGGGGTTATGTGGAAGTATTTTGTGTAAGATAAAAAATCCTTCAAGAAAAGGCTACAAGCCAATAGGAGCATTTCCAAAGAGACTATGTTCAAAAGGTTGCATATGTTGAATAGGATCATGGAATCCTTGTATTAGGGACCTAAATACACCACATCCATGAGTGTAGCTCACCCATGGTCCTTGGAGTCATTTTATGGGGTATTGTTGATAATTTGGGATGAGTGCTTAAGAGCCAATCATTTGGAATTGGTGTTCTAGACTTGGTGGAACCTAGTGAGTAGGTTGCCCTATGGATAGTAGGTTGTGATAACCTAGATCCATGTCCTTTCTACACTTGTGGTAAGTGTAGAGAACTTTTTCCTGTTGGAGTTGGGGTATTTAAGGATACATTGTCCTTTCAAGTCTTTTTTAGGCTTTTGTCTATCCACTCTGCATCAATTACGGTGGGGATGAAACCCACAAAGCTTCACTATCTACAAAATGGAAGGTGTTAGTTAAGGATAAAAGGTGTGATCACTTTTGATGATCTTACCCTGTTAGGAGTAACATGTTAGACTTGTTAAGTCTACTCGATTAGGAGATTTTAGCAACACAATGTAAGTGTACACTTAGTTAAGAGATTCACATAAAGATTGTTAAGTCCACCTTCTTGAAGGATTTCTTCTGTTTGCTACAATTTTTAGATAGTAGAAAAAAATATAGATGACCTGATCAGTTGCAATCTTGAATTTCTGATTACATATCCATTAAGTTTACAAAATTGTATATCACCTATTGTGATGGATAATACCTTTGTTCTTCTCAGTAGCCTTGAATGCAGTTCTTCATAACTAAATTCTTCTTTATTTGTCCTTTTGCATGAAAATCTCTGTCTGATCCATAGATGTCCTTCTGTAGCTACAATCATCATGTTCTTTGATTGATTATACATCTATATATACAATGTCTTCACCTAATTAGGTTTCACGCTTTTCTTGAAAAACTCTAATGATCAAAGGTTTACAACTTGACCTTGATCTCCTAGTTTGCATGAATATAATTAGTTAAATAATTGCATCCACATATTAAGTTGTTCTTGATCCATAAAAAATGGTTGTCCAGCTAAGCATAAATCTATTTTAAAGATTAAAGTGCTTTAGCTAACATGTAGTTTGAGATTCGCTTTTTTCAGGAATAAGATTGTCTCTTGGTAGACTGGTGTTTAATGATGTCTCTGTAGATTGTGCTCGGTGAAGTCTCTATAGACTAGTCCTCAGTGATCACTATGCCCGGTGTTCAAAATATTTTGGTGATCACTTCACTTAACCATTTCGGTGACAACTGTGTTTGAGCATTTCCGTGACCACTATGTTTGGTGTAAGTTGTCACTCGGTGATCATGTGATTGACAATCCAAAACTGTTTTCTTATTGTATCATCTTAAAATGGAATAAATTCCATTTTGTTAGGCTTAGCACCCTCTTTTAGTGCATTTAAATGATAGATTTTCATTTAGGATGTGTCTGCACTTGGTAATTCTCCATTTCTAAGTGAAATTAGGGTTAGGATCCCAAGGATTCTCCTTAATTTCCTTCTTTGTGACTCTATTTTCTAGGTAGGGCCTATGTATTGGTCATCCTATCCTTCATCACATTTCTTCTAGGCCCCTGTGCACTTTTCTAGCACTCTATTATATTTTCCCATCACCCTAGATCTCTAGTTGACTTGGAGACTGCACTGGCCCTCTAGGTTGACTGGCCTGAAACCTCAAGTTAGGATCGAGGTCGACCGTAACCTAGGTCAGGGTCGAGTTTGACCTTGACCTAGGTTAGGGTTGAGGTTGACCTTGACCTAAGTCATTTTTGAGGTTGACCTTGACCTTTGTCAAGTTTTGGTTCCCGCTTTCAAATTTGGATCATAGCGGGGCCCAAAATTCAAAATTGGCCCCCAGATCCAAATGTGGAAGGGTTTTTATCATAAATTTAATTAATAGGTCTCCTCCTTAGTTGTTTATTGTGATTGGACCATAATTTGAGGTGAAATTTGAATTAAGGGCCCTCACATTTCCCTAGGAGGGTTACCTTGAAATATTTATATAAGCACTCTCTTTTGCCCTCATTTGGAGAGGAAAAAAATAATGACACGATGGACACGATCATGACATGATGATGAGATGATGCAAGGAAGAATTTTTTGGAAAATTTATTGTGGACATTCATTGGAGAAAGAAAGAGTTCTTCCATCCTTCCTTCTTCTTTGATCTACCATTTTCAACATTCAAGCGTTCAAATGATACATTCATGAGGTAGCAACTACGGATTGTGTATTTGGTAGGAGTACTTTAGCCTTGGGGGATTGGTATGCTTTCTTTATCATATTAAAATCTATGCATTTCTCTCTCATTACAACTCATGCTAGGGTTTCAATCTAGAGGATTAGATCTTGGCATTTCACATTCAAAGCTCTTCCTAAGAGAAACACATGCATTTTCTATTACATCTGGCTATTCGTGGAGTGGAAACCAAAAAAATAGGGGTTTGACTAAGGCAAAACCCTATATAGCCACCCCAAAACACCATTTTCAGATATCTGCAGTCATTATTTGGGAGTTGCAGAGAAGATTTGGATACCCTTTTCAGCAAACTTTTGGGATCCGTGAACAGAATTTCCATCGGAGCAGTGTAGGTCGAGGTCGACATAAAGGGGTGAAATTGCACCCCCATATTTGGGTCAAGGTTGAACTTTCTCAGAAAATAAAAATATTTTTGGGTTTTCTCCGTCTTTGTGTTTCTGTTCCAAATCCAATAGCATAATTTCTAGAAACTTGATATGGACACCAGAAAATAGGCTTTTCCAGATCTGCTATATTATGAGGTGTGTATTTTATTCCATTATTCTTTGAAAACATTTCTAGATTTACATTCCTTATTATTACAATTAAATGTAGGTGATTAATGAAGGCATAGGGTTTCATCTATGTGCAATCCCCTATTGTTCTAAACCATGTCTAAAGATCTACATTTTCCCACTATACATTTTGGTGAGCCCGCGATAGACAACTCTTTCTTTTTGGTGCTAGATTTGCATTTTATGCTAGGTCTTACATGAATATAAAAGTAGATTTATTTTATGCTCTTGCATTTATATTTAAAAAATAAAAAATAAAAAATTTCTTTGAAAATACAAAAACATTACATTTTTCATGCTTGTAGTGTTACTTTGGGTTCAATATGTATGATTTTTGTTTTGAATACTTTGACGAGGCTTTTATTTCAAAAGAGGATAGATCCCCTAATGAGGTACATTGTAGTGAGGATGACAATTGTTTGAATATTATCTCCATTGATCATTTTCCTATTTCATCCTCCTCCAAAACCTCTTCAATTGACCTTTACCATAGGGTGTGTGCATGGTTACCTTCATGTTCCACTATTTGCAACATTGATGCACCTAGAATGTTATATCCTAAACCTTTTTTGATATTAAAATGATGTCCTCAATTAACAATTAAGGGTAAACATAGAGATCCTTTGAATTTCTCTGACAACATGGATTCCATTTCACATGCTTATCACACGTGGAATAATCCTCAGCCTACTGTTCCAACTTCTTTACCTCCTTAGCCTATGCTTCCTCAAGCACCTAAGTTTCCATCTTCCTTTAAGGAGTATGACTTAGTTGAATAATTATGTGCTACTCCCACAAAGATATCTTTATGGGAATTGCTTCAAATGTCTCTAACATATCATGAGGCATTTCAAAAGGCTTTATCTACCCTTCCTGCTTTGCCTCATGTTATGCCCTGCATACCCATCCCTACATTTTGTAGGAAAAATGTTGGGTCCCCCTTTTTTTTGCTTTTGTTCTCCGTTGGTTTCTTTTTTTTATTTTTTTTCTCTAGCCTTTGCCTCCGTGAGGCTGGTGTTGTGTTCTCTTTTGGTCTTCCTTTCTCCAAGGCCTGATCCCAAAGTGTTTGTCTTCTTTGTTCCAGCCAGATTCCAGACTCCGAGATTCTCTATCATCATTTTCTCTTTTGTTAGAGGGTGCGGTTGCATGGAATCCCCGGGCCTGGATTCCAGAGGTTTTCCTTTCTCAATATTTGTGGAAGGAAAGTGGGATTTTTTACCCTAAGGGTATAAATAGGTTTCACCAGTCATTCTTACATTTACCGTGAGCAAATTACCCAAAGTGATTCAAGGCGAAGGTGATTAAACAATGATTAAGTGCAATTTGTTAACAATGCTTAACAGTGATTAGAAGTGGTGCATTCATGGTATTTCAAAGCTAATCAGTTATAGAGGACCTCCCATGCTCATTCTCCCACATTTCTCATATTTTAAGGTAGGCCCTTCTCGTTCTCCCTTGTTGTTTTTTGGTTTTTTGTATTTGGGTTTTCTTTCCTTTTTTTTCTTTTCATCTTTGTTTTCCGTTATGTTCTTCGTCGCATCCCATTGGTGGGATAGCTCTGCAGGAAGGTTGTCCACCTTTCTCACATTGAGTTCCTTCCTATAAATAGTGTATATTTCTATAGGTTTTTAAAATTCTCATAACTTCTCTATAAATTGTAGATAGCCCTTAAGGTAGGGTTGTTCCTATAAATTACGTCATTCTCCAGCTTCCCCTGTAAGTTTGGTCTATAAATTGGTCTGTATATTATTATGATGACCCTCCCTGTGGTGAGCTCACTATGCCCTTTCTTTTTTATTTAATTTGTCGAGCTCTCCCTTCTAGTGTCTGAAAACTCAAACTCGGCACCTCACCTAGTTGAGTTTGCAAGTTTTCTCTCTCCTCTGTCATTTTTGTCTTAATGGCAGGTTTAATTCTCCCATACATGAGCATTCAAAACCAACCCAACTCACATTCATTCCCTTGTATGTTAACACAACTATCTCCATTATTACCATTACTCCCTTTATTGTATGCCCACATAACGCCCCATGTCATCCTAGTATGGCTAATTTTTGGTCATGTCAATAATAGTCAATTTTCCAAACTTTGGGTCCCAAGTTCCCCTTTGGTCTTCATTTCATCCATTACATAAGCCAGAATCATTGGAACCCCCAAGTATAGATAAAATTCCTAAGTCATTTTGTTATATATATTTTTTCAGGGTTTGACACAAACTAACACCATTTTAAGGACAGATGCGAGGCAGTGATGAAATCTCCAGGATCTGGAATTCTATTATGTTGTATTTATATACTGACGGTCATCTGGTCTTGCAAGTTGCCAAAATCCACTTATCAATCATGTCTGAAGCATCAACATCTTCTCCACTTGAGAGCCCAGAAATCTCTACTACTACTTCAAAAACATAGCTATCAGGACAAAGGTCGAGAAGGCCTTAGAGAAACTCCCATTAAAAATGAAATATCTAAAGGGAGAAGCTATTCTAGGATCAAAGGTTGATTCCAAGCTACAATTGATCACTGACACAAGTGTCAAGGCATGGGCTGAAATGCGGGCCTTGGTCAAAATAATTTTCATTCAGCACAAGGCCGGAGATCTGATGGCACTTAATGTGGCTTCCTCTGAGACCCTTAAGGCCGCTTGCTTCCCCTACTCAGTATAGGCCCTAAAGCTCATCCTCACACTAGCAAAACACTACAACAAAGTCGTTCAGGCTATCATGCTTGTCGCCCCTATTCTGTTAGGCTACCCAATGCCCATGGTGTCTCTGGATGCCGCAACATTTTCTTTGGGGATAGGGATCCCCCAGTTTTCCAATGTCATATTTATCACCCATACCCTAGCATTAAATGAATTTGAGAAGCTCCTGCGCATGGCTCGGCAATACCTCAACACCAACTGGCTTAAGACCTCAAGGAAAGAATACAAAAAGATGAAGCTAGAGATCCCCAAGATAGAATTCAAAGAGAGTATACAAATGGGGATCATCATATTGTGCAGGGTCTTTGGAAAGCCCCATGCCTGGGAATTCTCGGCATGGATGTATTACTTCTTTTTTGGCGTCACCTCCGATGTGCAAACTTTTGATTAGGCAACAATCATAACCAATCATGTGGACGCCCAGCTTGTTAGGGTCACCCAGTCCTCCAAATTTTACATGACTTCCTATGTCTTGTGGGCACTGGTGCAACAATGCCCCATTACCAGGGGATTACTCATTGTCAACAAGCTCAGGACTGGCAAGGGCCAAAATGCTTGGTGGGACTATTTCCCACAAATACAATGGGAGGCCATTTTCCCTAGTTTTTGTAGAGTGAAAGATGCTTTCATTTACTATAATATTCTTACACCCACTCAGGATGTCGGATACCATCTTTCAAAAGAAGAAATGACATTGGTCAGCAATTATGGCCATTATTATATTCAGTTTAAACAACACTCCTACATTCGGGTGACCAGCTTCTCCAGCAAACCCTACCTATTACCCAAACATTATGTGGATAGGATAATTCTTTTGGAATACTGTAGAATGATTCTGGAGCTACACTCTTTCTTTGCATTAAAGAAGGTCACCAAAATTCTATTCCCAATAACCTATGGGAACTATACTTGTAGCCTTATAGTGGAAAAAGAGGTCGACAGCGAACTAAAGTGTCTGGGGCTGGCAGAGTTTTACATGGATCGGAAAAATTTTGATCCACTAGACAAGATAGCGTTAGCACTCCCCCGGGCGTCAGACACCCACAAGCCCCACATTGAAGATTTGTGGGTAGACTGCCAGGATGATTTTGAAGTCCAAAATTGACACTTCATCAAGATGACACAAGGCATGATGAAGTGCCTCAAGCTTTGAAAGTTTCCCAAGGACTTTTTCATATATCAGGTCCATAGAGGACCTGTAGTACAAGGCACATGGAGTAGATAAAATGGATCTCCCTCTAATGGACTGGGACACCTCGAAAGACCCAGCAATTGAAGACATCACCCACAATGTAATTGAATGCAATCATGTGTATTTTTAGAAGGTGTGTCTGAAAAGTACTCGAAGAGTTGGCCCATTTTTGCATGGATCCACTTCTAGGGCTGGAACCTTTGTAGAGGGAGAGGATAGATAAAAAAGAAAAGTTGGGACCCCACCCTATATCCCATCCACAGTTCTTATTGCAGAACAATTACACCTTCAGCTGGCAGCATCCCACCAAATAAAGGAAGCCATAAGCACCTGCCTAAATTTGACGTCTAAATGAATGTCACAGAGCTCTGTGAAGTTAAAATTGACAGCCGTCGTACCTGCCGGAAAAAAATTTCTGACAGCCGGAAAATTTTGAATGTTTGCCGGAAAAAATTTTAGGGTTGCTGACGTCAGCCCTGACCGCCAGTGGGTGGCTGGCCGATGGCGGGCTGGTGGCTTCCGCTGGTGGCGGCCGCTCCCGGGTGGCGGCTGAGAGCCCGGCGGCGCCGCTGGAGGCGCTCACCGCTCCGCCGGTTGCTGGTGGCCGCGGGGGCTGCGCGCCGGCGGCTAAGCTGGGCGCGGGCCACTTGAGGCGGCGGCGGGGTGGCGCCGGGGTGGCGCGGTGGTGGCGCGCCCCGGAATGCCAAAGAAATGTGTTTTTTTAATGATTTTTTTCAATTTCTTGCCTCGAAACTCATGCCGTACGGCCGTAGAAGGGCGGAAATTTTTCCCAGATGCTTCGGAGGCCAAATAGGTCGAGTCTTATATGATTTCAACTCTCCCGGCCCTTCTGAACGCAATGGTGGAGTCCTTTTCTGCTCAATCTGCTCCAGAAGATCGTGCCTCCTCCAAAGTGCCAAAAAAGGTCCAGAAAACCCCAGAGAAGCTGCAGATGACGCCTTCGATTCGTGGCTTCAAAAGTCTTCAAACCAGACAGCAGCAGGGTGGCTCTAATACCATGTAGGAATTGCAAACATGCAAATCCACAGACCCTGGAAACACCTGCATGCAAGAACCTGATACAAAGTAGAAGCAAAAAATGAAAAGGCTGAAGAACTCAGAAGTTGCTCAAAAAGTGAGAGCGA